>NSDO01000043.1:210190-228886 GCA_002286825.1 Lagenidium giganteum | reverse complement strand
TTATGGCTGCTTCTCCATTGCTGCAAGGGGCAAATATGTATCTGTTTGAATAGCGAATCGCCCGAAGCCAGCAGTGCTAACCCAGTGGCATGAGGACGTCGGCGCCGTCCGCGACCTTCTGCAACAACTTGGCACTGAGGTTGATTTCTTGTGTGTGACTTGATAACTGACTCGCTCTCGGGCCACTCGATTTTATCGTGTTGTTGCTCTCTCGCGCGGGGATGGCAGACAACGCCAATTTAATGGTCAAAGCTGCGTCCAGCTCTACCACCAAGAGCAAATGGACTGGGTGCGGAGAGGCGCCTTCGGTTTGAACGATTGGATTTAGTACGTTTCCACGAAGTTGTCACCAACCTCTTCGTTACTGTCAATATCAATTTTTATTCTTTTTCATGTTCCGAAGCGTGAACAAGGCTTCATCCGCAGATGGGCGGTCGGACGGATCAAACGAAAGACAACGACGTGCTAGTTGCAGAATCGAAAGTGGACATGACGGCGAAAAGCTTGGCTTCAACTTGCTGTCCACGATTTTCTGCGCAACCACCACGTCGATCATGTGATCCCCTGCCTCGTCACGGGCATCAAAGTACGGTAGCTCATGCGTGTCCAGCTCCGACAACAACACACCGAACGCAAACACATCCGTGCGTTGGTCGTAATCCTGTCGGCCTGCGATTACCTCTGGAGATAGCCACAGTGTCGTGCCAGCGCAAGCCGTCATTGTGTTCTCGTACGACCTGAAGCGAGCAATGCCAAAGTCGCATAGCTTGGCACGCAGGTCAAACGCTACAAGCACATTCGACGACTTCAGGTCCCGATGAACGAGCGGCGGTACGAACGCGTGTGTGTAAGCCAGTGCCTCGGCGACATCGATAGCCATCTGGAGTTTGTCTTCCGACCATGTGCCTCGTTCTCCATCGTACTTATTCTCCCGAAGCCACGTTAAGAGTGTGCCGTTCTCCATGTATTCGAACAATGCTTGTAGATCAGTATTGTTCGTCCACGCGACGCCGATGAACTTGACCACACGAGGATGCACCAGCTTGGCACTGAGTTTGATCTCCTGGATGAATTGAATGACTTGGTCCTTGCTCGGATGCTCGTCCTTCAGTCGCTTCGACGCAACATCAATCGAGTCTCGAATCCTCACGCGCCAGACAATGCAGAACGCGCCGGTACCGATCAAACACATATCACGGATGTCTGCAGCGTCGCGGCGGTAGCGTATCAGATCGCGATCGCGAGCAAAGAAACTATTAGCCGATGAGAGCGGCGCGAAACTTGGTAGCAAAGATGGATTACGATCGGTTCCCCGATATTACGATCGGTTCCCGAGTCGGTGTTGATCGCTGTGCTCGTCAGCTTGGTCGGGAAAGGTACAGCTGAATTGCAGTTGGTTGCGCGTTGACGGCGATGCCACAGCACGAATCCTGCCAAGACGATGACAACCACCCCAAGCTCCAAGCCAATCACATACAAAGAGGAGGACCCACTCGCAACATCAGCGTCGGCTCGATGGGATTGCGAACCGTTGGAGGACCGAGGCAGATTCGCGATTGCTGGTGTTGATGTTGGCAACAGTGATGGAGCTTTTGGTACGCTCATTGGTGTGGGCGAGATTGCAGTGGCGTCACCGTCGCCATCGGAGGACAACGACGAGGATGATACTGTTGCTGCTGGTAGGGACGGTGGTGGCGATACCCCAGTAACTTCATCGTCGCTAACGAGAGTCAACAATCGATTCTCGATACAAAAAGACTGCTCGCGCTGCTCTGCAGTCGTCACGAGCACGTCCGACGCTGTGCCTGGTGCACACTCGGCGTTTTCGAATTGCTGGACAGTCAGTGTCTTGTTCTCGCTCAGTTGGGCCGTGAAGAACGTCGCGCCAGACACTTGACCGTAGCAACCGCCATCGCTCGGCACTGCTGCAGCAGACGAGAAGCGCTTGCACTTGGTATCGTCGAAGAATCGCTCGATGAGCACACAGGGCGTGGATCCGAAGGCCTTTTGTGCTGCTTGTCGGTAGTCGGCAACGACGCACTCGGTGATATTGTCGGTCGCGCACGTGCTGGACGGTTGGCACTCGCCGCTGTTGAAGATGGTGATCATGTTGGGCTTGGTGCATATCACGTCGATGCCGTAGGTGCGGATGTCGAACCGGGCAGGCGGCATTTTCTGGGGCGATGGTGCTGCAAATGACGCACACAATCGGTCAATGACCGTCACGCACGATCAATATATCGATGAGGTCATGGAAAGCAAGCGGACGCCAGAGGACACATGTTTGTTCAAGCACAGTGCAACGAAAGACCAAATCGTGGTCTGTTTTTGCTTCCAGTTGGCCGGATTATCCAGCCAATCCAGTCGATTGGCTCCTTCAGGAGCTGTTCCCAGCGCAGATAGTCGGTCCCCCCCCCCCCCCACACCCAGACCTCGGTGGACAATGTTCGACTTTCCCAGTGGGAAGGTTCCCACTCTGCTGCCAACAACTCATCGGTGACGCCTTTGAGTGGCCACCGTGGGGCTGGTTGCGTCTGCTGATGCGTGCGCGCTGGACGCCATGATCGCTCACTACACTGTAGCACAAGCATGCCCCGGTCGACTTTGTTGGCAAAGCCCATGAAGCGACTTGGCAGTCTCAAGTTGCGACAGCCAAAACGGTCGTTGAGTTGCCGGATGTGCAATGCGATGCAAAAGTTAGGCAATGGATGCCACGGTCGCGTCGCATCTGATAAAACAACACATTCCCGTGCTCGAGTGCTCACGATGAACGCAAACAACTCAGTGTGATATCTGAATATGGTAGCTAGTTCCAACGCAACGCTGATGAACTTGGCCAGATATTGATGCGCTAACTTGGTGCCCACATCTTGGTGCGCGATGAATGGAGGAAGTGATGTTCGCTCGGCTTCTCCTTTTTGAGAAGTTTAGATACTTCAGCGACAGAGTGACGAGTCTTAATTTCCGGGTTGAGTCTAAGTAAGTGCTCATCGGCAGCTGGTTGTTCGTGAGGGTAGAATGACAGACAGCGCTGCACTAGTTCCAGAACTGGTCGACGGTATCTTTTAATTACACTTGCTCTAACAGGGCTGGCTTTCGGCTGTCCTTGGGTACGGGCCAGTGCAAACGAGATTACTTGAACTCGAGCTATTCATTGCCGTCTGCACCTGCTGCAGTTGGAAAGTGTGTGCCTGTTCCAATCGCTGTCTTCACGACGAAGAAAAAAGTGACCTCAGCGTCAATTGGCCATCCGCAATCTTTTGTCGGACTTGGACGCGGTATCTCCGTTGCGACATTTTCCCCAGCCACGATGGCATGGTGTCACTCTTCATGTCCTTGGATGCTGCCTGTAGAATCTGCAACGATCTGCACTGCGCATCCTTCTTGCTCACCAACGCGACACCGGTGTACTTGACGACAGGTGGATGCGTTAGCTTGTCACGAGTCTGCGTCGAGCCTTCCCAACAGACAAGATGAGGACCGCTGGGTGTTGAGCGTTGCAGATTCGTGATTACAAGGTTCGAAGGATTCGCTTCGACAATCATGTCCTTCATCTCGATGAGATTGCCAACACCAACATTGAACTTTCAACCTCAAAGATACTGATTTTTCATATGCTGGAGTCCAAACAACACTTCATCAGCGGACGGACGATCACGATAATCGAACGATAAACAGCTATGAGCAAGTGTCGAAATCGGACTTGGATATGATGTCAAGAAGGTCGGCTTCAACTTGCCATCCACGATATTCTTCGCAACCACCTCGTCGATCATGCGATCACCAGCCTCGTCACGGGCATCAAAGTACGGCAGCTCGTGCGTGTCGAGTTCCGATAGCAACACACCGAACGCAAACACATCCGTGCGTTGGTCGTAGTCCTGTCGGCCTGCGATCACCTCCGGTGACAGCCACAGCGTCGTGCCAGCGCCAGCCGTCATCGTGCTCTCGTACGACTTGAAGCGAGCAATGCCGAAGTCACTCAACTTGGCACGCAGATCAATGTTCAGTAGCACGTTCGACGACTTGAGGTCCCGATGAACGAGCGGCGGTACGAACGAGTGCATGTACGCTAGTGCCTCAGCGACATCGATAGCCATCTGGAGTTTGTCTTCCGACCATGTGCCTCGTTCACCATCGTATTTCTTCTTCCGCAGCCACGATCGCAGCGTGCCGTTCTCCATGTACTCGAACAGCGCTTGCAGATCGGTGTTGTTCGTCCACGCGACGCCGATGAACTCGACCCCTCGCGGATGCGCAAGCCTGGCACTGAGCTTGATCTCTTCGATGAAGTGGACGATTTGGTCCTGGCTCGGCTTCTCGTCCTTCAACCGTTTGGACGCCACAGCAATCGAGTCCCGGATCCGCACGCGCCATACGCCACAAAAGGCACCGGCACCGATCACGCACACATCGCTAATGTCAGCAGTATCGCGACGGTACACCTTCAGATCACGGTCGCGAGCGAAGAAACTATCAGCCGATGGCGGTGGCCGGAACGCTGGTGGCAACGATGGATAGCTTTGACAGTCAGCGGTGCTGTCGGTGCCGGTCAGCTTGGTCAATGAAGATGCAGATAATTCACTGTTGGTCGTGCGTTGACGGTGGTGCCACAGCACGAATCCTGCCAAGACGATGACGACAGCCACGCCAAGGCCAATTGCAATGACAAGCGAAGAGGAGACCCCACTCGCAACGATATCGTTGGTTTGTACGGATTCGGAATCGTTCGAGGACAGGGGCCGATCGACGGTGATGTTGCGGTTGGTGAAGACAGTGGTGGTGATAGTGAAGGTGCTCTTGGTACATTCACTGGTACGCGCGAGACTCTGGCGGCCCCAAAGAGAGTCAGCAATCGATTCTCGATACAAAAAGACTGCTCGCGCTGCTCTGCAGTCGTCACGAGCACGTCTGACGCTGTGCCTGGTGCACACTCAGTGTTTTCAAAGTCAGTGTCTTGTTCTCGCTCAGTTGGGCCGTGAAGAACGTCGCGCCAGACACTTGACCGTAGCAACCGCCATCGCTCGGCACTGCTGCAGCAGACGAGAAGCGCTTGCACTTGGTATCGTCGAAGAATCGCTCGATGAGCACACAGGGCGTGGATCCGAAGGCCTTTTGTGCTGCTTGTCGGTAGTCGGCAACGACGCACTCGGTGATATTGTCGGTCGCGCACGTGCTGGACGGTTGGCACTCGCCGCTGTTGAAGATGGTGATCATGTTGGGCTTGGTGCATATCACGTCGATGCCGTAGGTGCGGATGTCGAACCTGGCAGGCGGCATTTTCTGGGGCGATGGCGCTGCAAATGATGCACACAATCGGTCCACGAGCGCGCACGTGCTCTGCTCTCGCAATCAGGCATCTCGCTGAGCTCACCCACAGCGAGCAAACACTTGAGCACACACGCTCGCCAGTTGTTTGCTGTTGGCTGGAATGGCGCCTTGTGCTCACGAGCACCTTCGGCCTGTATGACTTCGTTGGACCCTCCCACTGTGCCATGAGTTTCACCATGAGACCGCCTTCGAGATGAGCATGCGTCCGTTGGGCAGTGCCGAACCACATCATCGCGTGAATATGGAGTGCTGATGCATCTCATCAGCACTCACGCGCAGGCTTCGTTTCGTCGGCGGGTCGATTGTCTTCCCATTCAAATCGTCACAATCTACGTATCCGTGTGCATGGAGCATATACCGGTAGGGACAGACTCAACGTTTGATGAGCTACCGTATTTAACGGTGTTGATGCAACGACAATGCTGCTAAATCGCAATTTTTGGCAACATGGTTCTTGACCATTTTTGACAATTCCACTCTGTCTATAATGTCAAATTTTAACATGGCGGAAAACCCAGCCTCATTTGAGCATGCGTCGGCGAGTGCTCACACCCAACAAGCTCCGGGCAATCGCCGTGGCTCGGGTTGCAGCAGGAGAGAAGGCCGTCACAGTGGCTGCGTCTCTCAAGGTGCACAAGGCCACCGTTGGTCGTTGGCTTCGTTGTCCGCCCCTTGCAGAGGCTAAATCCAACAAGACGTTCGTCGGCGAGCGTGGGAGACGCTCCATCCTCCCAAAGCAGGTGGAGCAAGAACTGATTTTATGGCTGCTGGAAATGCGAACACAGCGCTACCTCTGTGTATCTGTGCGATGTTTGTTTGTGATGCTAGCCCGACTAGATCAGGGATTCGTCGCCGCGCGATCTTCCGAGGCGACCTTCATGGTGCTACATCGCTTTAGGCGTCGTAATCACATTACGATACGACGCGTCGCGCACAAGGGAACCAAGAAGCAAAGCGACGTTGAAAGTGTAGCAGAGCGATTCGGCCACGTCGTTCGCCATTTGGTCGAGAACTATCAAGTCATCCCTACGCACCCCAGCTTGCACAAGCCAGATCACGTGTGGAACATCGACCAGACGGTCATTTAAATCGATATGAGTGGCCGTACGACCATCGAGTTTGTCGGTGCGCGCAACGTGGACGTGGTGCTGTCCATGACGACAACCTCATTTCGCGTCTCCGTCGTTTTGTGCGTCCCCGCGTCCGGATACAAGTTGAAGCCTTTCATAGTGTTTGCAGGATCCAAGGGTGGCAAAGTTAGACAAGAACTGGTTCAAGAGGCTCGCCGCAACCAGCGAGTGGCGCGACGCAGAAGAATGCATGGTGGGATGAAAGTATCATGCACAAGTGGATCGATGAAGTCTGGGCCCCAAATGTTCAGTCCGCATCTGTACTGCTACTAGACAGTCTAAAAGTACACAAGATGTCCAGCGTGCGTTCGAAGCTAGAGGAGCTCCAGAACTTTCCCCAGTGTATCCGGCCTGGAGCTACAAGTGTTTTGCAGCCGTTAGATGTGTCAGATGACTTTGTAACGGAACAGGACTGCAAGTGTATCGTCTCTCAATATCTGCATCCACGCGACGATTCTTACCGGTACACACAAATGCAATCGCGTGTTCATTCCTCGAGTTGCATTGATCAGTGACGTTAACGTGCTGCCCTTCAAGTTGCGTCAACGACAATTCCCAGTTCAAATTGCCTTCGCTATGATCATCAACAAAACTCAAGGACAATCCGTTCTCCACCTCGGGATTTACCTTCCTCAGCCAGTGTTCGCCCATGGACAGACGTATGCAGGGTTCGCGCGGTGGTCAGACAAACACAACGTCAAGGTTGCTGTCGAGCTCAGCAATGATGGCAACGCCTACGCAAAGAATATCGTCTACACCGAGCTTTTGTAACTCAATACACGTTTGCATTAATATACGTTCCACTTTGAAATGGGTTTATTGAATTCTTTACTATTCGCGTACAACGTGTGCAATGACAAACAATAATAGGTGGACACACAAACACATAGCATGAGGGTAGGCACACACCCACATAACAGTAGGGTAGGGACACACACATACAGTAGGGTAGGCACAACACATAGAAGAAATGCGACAACGACAAGACTATAGGCGGCCTGGGACCCAAAAACTAGCGTAGTCACACACACACATAACAGTAGGGTAGGCACAAACACACATAACAGTACGGGAGGGACACACACACATACTGTAACAGTAGGGTAGGCACACACATATATAACAGTAGCGTAGTCTCACACAGTAGGCTAGGCACAACACATAGAACAAATGCAAAATCGACAAGACTATAGGAGCAAAAATCATTTTATGGCAGGCTCATAAAGTTAACAACAACGGTAAAACCTTTGGCGGCCCCGGCTTGCCGGGGCCCAACAACTTGCATTGAATTATTCTACATGCTGTATTTCAGTTTTATGCTGTACATCTAACTAAGGTGCCCTCAACTGCCAATTCCCAATTCCTTGGATGACTTCCCTGCGGACGATCGATTTCTTACGATCGCCAACTGATTTCATGTCCAGGCACTGGAAGAGATCACACGAAAGCCAGGCGAAAGCCAGCGACGTTTGCGTGACGTCTGTAGCAGGCGTGATCAAAGGAGTCTGTAGTTGTGTTCAATTGCAGCTCCCGTACTGGAATGCGCCAGCTTCAGAATTCCATTCAGCATCTGTTTCTCGTCAACTGCGTGTTTTTTTCCTAGCGACAGGCTCACGGGTGATGATTCACCGAGTCGATGTGCTGTTTGCTCATCTCGTGAAGGCAGAGATGAAAGCACAGCAAGTGTTTTCACGAAGCACGCTCAAGTGCTCACGAAGAACTCGACCAACTCACTCTGATGATGAAGATGATGATAAGAGGCGTCGTATTAAGACAGATACGGCTCTGGGGGTCAAAAGACCAATTCCATGCCCAGCGCAATTCACTGTGATCTCAACTGCTCGAAGCAGTGAGTATGTTCTCCCAGCTCAACGCCGATGAACTTTGCGAAACGTTGATGCGCTCACATCTTGATGTTCGATGGATGGAGAACTTGCAACGTGCCCGGCTTCTCGGCTTGGACACTTAGCGATGAAGTTAGGAAACCGTACGAGTCACAGGCACGAGATTGACCTCCACAAGTGCCATTGTGGATGCGAACATGAACGTACTTCGAGTGCGACGCGTCAATTCATTTCATATCTATCCCACACATCCGTCAAAAATCACCTTGCTTCACTTGGTCAAGTCGGAATAGTATTTCAGCCGCCGCTGGTCGCTCCCGAGGGTTGAACGAGAGACAACGACGTGCAAGTTCCAGAACTGGTCGAGGACATGACGGCAAGAACGTCGGCGTCAAATGATCGTCCACGATCTTCTTCGCAACCATAATATCCAGCATCCGTTCACCATTTCCATCGCGCGCGTCAAAGTAAGGCAACTCGTGCGTGTCCAGCTCCGATAGCAGCACACCAAACGAAAACACATCCGTGCGCTGGTCATAGTCGCGCCGGCCTGCAATCACCTCCGGAGACAGCCACAGAGTCGTGCCAGCGCCGGCCGTCATCGTGTTTTCATACGACTTGAAGCGAGCAATGCCGAAATCGCTCAGCTTTGCACGTAGGCTGATGGTCAACAGAACATTCGACGACTTGAGATCCCGATGAATGAGCGGTGGCACAAACGAGTGCGTATACGCAAGGGCCTCAGCCACGTCGATGGCGATCTGCAGCTTGTCTTCCGACCACGACGTGATCTCGCTGTTGCGATGTTTCCGCAGCCACGATCGCAGCGTACCGTTCTCCATGTACTCGAACAGAGCTTGCAGATCCTTGTCGTTCGTCCACGCGACGCCGATGAACTCGACCACACGCGGATGCGTCAGCTTGGCACTGAGCTTGATCTCTTCGATGAACTGAACGATCTGGTCTTGGCTCGGGTTGTCGGTTTTCAGACGCTTGGACGCCACAGCAATCGAGCCACGAATGCGCACACGCCAGACGATGCAGAAAGCGCCAGCGCCGACGACGCATTCGTCACGGATTTCCTCTGCTGGTCGTCGATAGATCTTGAGGTCGTGGTCACGTGCAAAGAAGGCATCTTCATGATCGCGTAGCACCATGTTGGGTGCCAAAGGCAAGTCACGAGAGGGATCGGTATTGGCGCTGTCGACTAACTTCGACGTCAGTTCCGTGGTAGAATCGGTCTCGCGTTTGCGTCGCCGACGACGGATAAGCACGAATGCTACCACGAGGACGATCACTGTGCCAAGGACGAACCCAACTATCAACGTCTTTGAGGAGCCGCTGTTAGCTTGCTCTTGGGTTGCCACAGATTCGGATCCCCTGGAAGAAGACGGCATGTCTGTGGAAACCGATGGCGCCGCTTGCGGTGTTGCGGTCTTGAATGAGCTTGCTGATGTGGGCACCGGGGGCGCACCAGGATTGCCCCCAGCGTGCGCGACACCAGTCTCCTTGCCATCCATGACGGTCAGTAACCGGCCTTGGATGCACGGGAACTGCTCGCGTTGTTCAGCCGTTGCGGTGAACACCTCTGGCGTCGTTGATTGGCAGTCGAAGCCGCTGAACTGCCTGATCGTGAGCGTCCTGTCCGGCGCCAACTGGGCCGTGAAGAAGGTCTTTCCAGCCACCAGGCCGTAGCAGCCAACATCCAACGGCACCGCTGCAGCGGACGAGAACACGCGGCACGTGTGAGTGTCGGAGAAGCGCTCGATGAGCACGTACGGCGTCGGACCGAACGCATTTCGCACTGGCTGGCGGTAGTCGGCGACGGCGCATTCGGTGATGTTGCCTCCCGTGCACACGTTGACGGCAGTGCACTCGCCACTCCGGAAGATGGTGGTCACGGCCGGCTTGATGCATTTGCTATCCGTGCCATACGTGCGCACATCGTACCGCTGCGCTAGCTGCGGTGGACGCGAGAAGTCAATGGAGATCGCCATTGACAGTCAAGTTGCTGTGTGAACCATCAATGAACTGATACGCGACTTTGGACAGGAAACGCAGTTGGAAATGGCCCACCAGTGGCGGAGAAAGCGCCCTTCCTGGCTCATTTTGGCAGCACTGGGCTCTGTCACGTGTGCGAGAGAAATCCTGGTTGGCTGCGTGAGTAATGGTGCAGAGGGAAGACGGGAGCAATGGGCGATCTCAACCCATGGCGCGCTGTGTGCAAGCGTTCCGTGCTTTGCCCCAGCTTTGATTTCTTTGTTGTTACGGTGTTGCTGTTGACACTCGTTGGTTTATTCAGCTTCAATTCATCATTCCGTCGTGAAACTCATCATTGAACTCAAACAAAACACACTCATCAACTACTCATCAAAAATGATCTTGCTTCACTTGGTGAAGCTTGAACAGCACTTCGTCAGCCGCAGGGCGATCGCGAGGGTTGAACGAGAGACAACGTTGCGCTAGCTCCAGAACTGGCTTGGGGCATGACGGCAAGAACGTCGGCGTCAAATGATCGTCCACGATCTTCTTCGCAACCATAATATCCAGCATCCGTTCACCATTTCCATCGCGCGCGTCAAAGTAAGGCAACTCGTGCGTGTCCAGCTCCGATAGCAGCACACCAAACGAAAACACATCCGTGCGCTGGTCATAGTCGCGCCGGCCTGCAATCACCTCCGGAGACAGCCACAGAGTCGTGCCAGCGCCGGCCGTCATCGTGTTTTCATACGACTTGAAGCGAGCAATGCCGAAATCGCTCAGCTTTGCACGTAGGCTGATGGTCAACAGAACATTCGACGACTTGAGATCCCGATGAATGAGCGGTGGCACAAACGAGTGCGTATACGCAAGGGCCTCAGCCACGTCGATGGCGATCTGCAGCTTGTCTTCCGACCACGACGTGATCTCGCTGTTGCGATGTTTCCGCAGCCACGATCGCAGCGTACCGTTCTCCATGTACTCGAACAGAGCTTGCAGATCCTTGTCGTTCGTCCACGCGACGCCGATGAACTCGACCACACGCGGATGCGTCAGCTTGGCACTGAGCTTGATCTCTTCGATGAACTGAACGATCTGGTCTTGGCTCGGGTTGTCGGTTTTCAGACGCTTGGACGCCACAGCAATCGAGCCACGAATGCGCACACGCCAGACGATGCAGAAAGCGCCAGCGCCGACGACGCATTCGTCACGGATTTCCTCTGCTGGTCGTCGATACATCTTGAGGTCGTGGTCGCGTGCAAAGAACGCATCTCCAGTGTTTGGCGGGCGGAACGCTGGTGGAGATCGTGGGTTGCTGTAGTCGCCAGTTGTGTCTTGCGTGTGCGTAGTTGGTTGGGTCTGAGTGTCCCGGTTCAGTTTGCTTTGCCGTTTGAAGAAGGCAGCGAGCGCAACAGCAATCAGCGCAGCGCCCAGCACCAGCGCAACGATCATGGTAGTTGAATAGCTTGATTCGGTTGCGTTGCTGGCCTGCTTGGCTTGGGAGGCGCTGGGTGCTGGCGATGGCACTTGCGTGGTGTCGGGCACCGCACTGGCGCTGGGTTTGTCTGTCACCGAGGCCGAGGCACTCACTGTCGTCAACAGCCGTCCTTCCAGACACGCAAACTGCTCGCGCTGCTCCACTGTCGCCACCAGCACCGCATTCGGTTTGGCGCTGCAGTCGACGCCCGCGAATTGCTTGACGGTGATCGACTTGTCCGACGCCAGTTCGGCCGTGAAGAAGGTGCCCCGAAAGGCGAGTCCGTAGCAGCGACCGTCCAATGGCACGACCGCTGCTGAGGAGAACTTGGCACACGCGTCATCGTCAAAGCGCTCGATGAGCACGTACGGGATCGCCTGGAACGCCGTGCGAGCAGCTCTTCGGTAGTCGAGGACGCGGCACTGGGTGCTGTTGGCGCCCTCCGTGCATGCTTCTGTGGCTAAACAACTCGCGCTGCCTTTGAAGATCGTCATGACGAATGGCTTGGTGCATTGCGCATCGGTGCTGTACGTGCTGATGTCATACACGACCTGCGGCATTGCGTCCACGTCGTGCGCTGCGCAGCGAGTGGCGGAATTGATGACAACGAGATGACCACGCACGCGCCAACTGAATTGATTGATGATACCATTGAGGAGGCGGATTGTACCGGTATATACGTATATTGTTCCGGGGTGGTTTCAAATTAATTGTTCTGTTTGGTAAAGAGTTTTGTGCACCTGACGTCATGGATCAGTTGGGATATCATTGCATCCACACGTGGACTGGATGATACGTTCGTGTGCACGCGATGACGTGCTGCTGCTCTGAGGCACTCCCTTCTCTTCCTCGGTGTGAACCTTCCGTGCTCGAGAGGGTGGGCCGCGGTTTGGCCAAATACGGATTGATTAAGTCAGAACAGGGCTAGACAATTCTCTGAACATGACATTGCACCGAATGAGCACTTAAGGGACGCCACTGGCAAGGCTTGTCATGAGCCTTCTTATCTGGTGGATTTTGAACAGTAATTCATCTGCTGACGGACGTTCCAAAGGATTGAACGAGAGACATCGCTGCGCAAGTTCCAAAACTGGAAGTGGACATGACGGTGAGAAACTTGGGCTTAACTTGCCATCCGCGATCTTGTGGGCAACCACCATATCGACCATGCGATCACCGGCTTCATCGCGCGCGTCGAAGTATGGCAGCTCGTGTGTATCGAGCTCGGATAGCATTACGCCAAACGCAAACACGTCGGTGCGTTGGTCGTAGTCCCGGCGACCTGAAATCACTTCGGGAGATAGCCACAACGTCGTGCCAACTCCAACTGTCATCGTGTCCTCGTACGACTTGAAGCGAGCAATGCCAAAGTCACTCAGTTTGGCGCGCAGATCGATACTCAGCAGCACATTCGACGACTTGAGGTCTCGATGGACGAGCGGCGGTACGAACGAGTGCGTGTACGTCAGTGCTTCGGCCACATCGATGGCCATCTGCAACTTGTCTTCCGACCATTTGCCTCTTTTATATTTTTGGTTGTTGTGTAGCCACGAACGAAGTGTGCCGTTCTCCATGTACTCGAACAGTGCCTGCAGATCGTTGTCGTTCGTCCACGCAACTCCAATGAATGCCACCACACGTGAATGAGTTAGCTTCGCATTGAGCTTGATCTCTTCCACAAACTGGGTGATCCGGTCATGACTTGGTTTCTCATCCCTCAGACGCTTGGACGCCGCAGTCGTTGAGTTTCGCAACCGCACACGCCAGACAACGCAGAACCCACCTGCACCAATTATGTGCTCGTCCCGAATGTCTACCACTGGTCGTCGATAGCTCTGGAGATCGAGATCTCGTGCGAAGAAAGCCGTTACTTTTGGTGGTAGGCGAATTGCTGGGAGCGATGGCGAAGCAGCATACTCAACAGCGGATTCTGCGGACTGCGTCGACGTATTCGTCATTTTTTCCGTGTCCTCGTTCTTGTGATATTGCTTACGACGCCAGAGCCAGAATGCAACGAGAGCAACGATTCCCGCCGCACCTAGCACAAAGCCAGTGACCAACGAAGTCGACACACCAGATCTCTTCACTGCACGCGCTTGTGTGTGCCATGACCCAGATCCACTGGTTGACAACGGGCGATCAGTCACAGCTGGCGTCGTAGCACTTGCATTGCCGTCTCCTTGATGTGGCGCGGTCGTTTGCTCACTGAAGACATCGCCGCCGACTACAGTCAACAGGCGGTTCTGAATGCATGACCGTTGCTTCAGATCAACCATCGACGCCTCCAGCGTTGTCGGCTTGGTGGTGCTGCATGAGTACATCTGTTTGACGATGATCGAGTTCGTCAACTTGATCGCCTTGAAAAACGTCCGTCGAGACTCCAGGCCATGGCAACGACCATCCAACGGCACGGCTGCTGCAGACGTGAACTTGGTGCAATGACTGTCGGAGAACCGTTCGATGAGCACGTACGGAGTCTTGCCGAACGCCGAGCTGACAGTACTTCGGTAGTCTGAGACACCGCATTGTGTAATGTTTGCACTGGTCGTGCATGCCTCTTGAGCGACGCAGCTCGCGTTATATGTATCGACAGTGATCACGTCGGGTTGGGTGCATTGTGCATCGATGTTGTACGTGCGAACATCAAACTGACTCGGAGCCATCGATGAGCTTCTTCCTGTTGACGTCAGGTGCAGGTGCGACTCCACCAAAAGCAGTCCCACCCATCCGTTATTTATATCTCGCAGCAATAATTGTATCTGGCGCGACCCACCATCACAACCAACGTTTGTCACGTCGATGTCGTCAACTCATTGAAGAAAACCGGTATGTCAGTCGGTACTTTTGAAGCTTTTCAGTTAACGCGCTGCTTCCCAAAGAACAATCAATTTAAATTATGGGCCAGGATCAACGTGAAGCATTGCACGTATTGACACGAAGGAAGACACACGAAGATGGCGCGCCTGCTGTATGTGCTGTCGCCAGCCAAGACGCTGGACATGGCGCTGGCCAAGACGAAAGCATGCACTCAGCCGACGATGATGAGCGACGCGCATGACCTGGTGAGAGACAACAACGCAGATCGTCGAACTGGTGACGGCCGTTGTGACCGTTGCCACTGAATTCGCTGGTCACGCAGGTGCAGCAGCTGCAGAAGCTGACGCAGGCCAAGCTCAAGGCGCTGCTGGGCGTGAGTGATGCCCTTGCCAAGCTCAACTATGACAGGTATTGTGCATGGTCTTACACGAGAAACCGGGAAGCGCTGACTCAGCTGATGGCGTAGATACCAATCGTTTGACTTCACGACAGCAAAGAGCCCAAGCAGCGAGCACAAGCAGGCAGCACTGGCGTTCAATGGCCCTGCGTATCTCGGTCTTGCTGCTGCTGAGTTGAGCGACAGCGACCTGCAGTATACCCAGGGCCACCTGCGCATTCTCTGTGGGCTCTACGGAATGCTGCGGCCGCTGGACTTGATCCAGGCGTATCGTCTGGAAATGGGCCAGAAGTTCGCCAACTCGCGCGGCAAGGACTTGTACGCGTTCTGGGGCGACAGCTTGGCCAAGGAACTAAACGCGCAGTTGGCAGAGGACGCAGCAAAAGGCGAGGCCAAGGTGCTGGTTAATGTGGCGTCGCAGGAATACTTCAAGAGCATTGACTTGGCTGCTCTGGACGAAGACGTCCAAGTGATTGACTGCGTGTTCAAGGACGACAACAAGATCAAGTCGGTGTATGCCAAGCGCGCACGTGGTCTGATGTGTCGGTATCTGATCCAGAACCAGATCGACTCGATCGACGGCATCAAGGCATTCGACTTGGAAGGCTATGTGTTCGACGCCAAGCAATCGGATGATACGTCCTTTGTGTTCAATCGCTCGGCCAAGGCTGCAAAGGAAGCTGTTGAGGCCATGCGAGCAAAGGCAGCGGCTGCCAAGGCATCGAAGGCAGTCGCCAAGGACGAAGACCCGGAACCAGTGATCAAACAAAGCAGCGATGGTGAGTCGGTAAACGACACACAACTGGTGCGGCGAAGCACGAGGAAGCGACGCAAAGCAATATGAGGAGCTGGTTGTTGGCATCAGATTCAAAAGCATAGTCGCATCCAGATCTGAGAGGTACACCTGAACGAAAAGGAAAGCTATATAACAGGTTTGATGCAAATCTGAATTCTCACTTCAACCCGATGACCATCCGTCTAGAACGCGCTCGAATAAATGATGTGAACTTGGCGGTCTGGTCTTGACTCGGTACTTCCCCTTTCAGCCATTTGGACACCGGAGCAACTGAGAATATACACCCGCACCAGCGACTAACATGTGGTCGTCGCTGCTCTCCACTAAACGAATGCCACTCCTGGCGGAGAGTAATGCACATTTTTTTAATAACCAGAGGTGTCGTTGTGCATCACTCTCAACCCGGAGAGGTATGATAGTGAAGCAAATGGCGCAAATGGCGCATCATGTACGCGTTGTTGTCTGTGCGACACCGTTTGTGACTCGACAGCATTGCATCGATGAATCGCGGGGGGGGAGGAAGAGCTCGCATTCCAGGCTCTTACGCAGGGCTAACTAGCGGTGAAAACAGAATTTGGGTAGAGTTGAAAAAACTACCTTTCGTCAGCCGTTGAGCGATCAAGCAAAGCCATCAGGAGGTAGCAACGGATTCGGAATCCAGATCAAAGCAGCGATAATGAGGGTGTCGGCGACCTTCGAGTGATTGGATGTGAATCGTCACCACGTGTGGTTCGGTTCGATCTGGCGATGCGAATCGGCTCAGTTGGCAACTAAGGATGGTCAATCCACCATTCGACAAAAGAGCAGATCACGTTGCGATCACAGTTTCGATGATATTGATACGACGCGGCAGCTTGCTGGCTGCTTGGGCCAAGCAGCTTGGCACAAGTACTTGACTGTTACACTCAACGCTTACTCCAGCTCTGGGTAAACGCCTTCGCTCGCGATTTGGCACATGCCGATGCCGTTGCCCTTGGTGCGCTTGATCTTGAGCATGCCTTCATCGCCCCACTGCGCGCCCCACGAGTTCTTGACGAGCCACGCGTCGTCCGTGAAGCCGTAGACCAACACCGAGTGGTCGATCTCGCCGGGGCACGACGACAGCACGCCACTCTTGTACTGTTTCCACGTGTCGCCGCCGGCAGCAACGCCGACCATGACGGGCTGCTTCCGCACGGCCTCGGCCAGGTTATCCTCACCCTTGGACACGGCCACAGCACGCTTGATCTTGATATCGACCTTCTTGCAATCTTTCTTGCACTTGTCCTTGCCCGCACCCGTGTACGGATACGATTCGAGCGTGCACACGCCGCCCTGGCCCTTGATCCAGTTGATGGCGTAGTCGGTCGCACCGCCATTGCAGCCCAGCATCTCCGTATCACAGCTCGTGACCATTTGCTCCGACAGCAGCGGCATCTTGTCCTTGCTCACGCCGTTCTTGATGCAGATGGCCGATTCCAGGGCGGCCACAGACGCGAATGCCCAGCACGACCCGCATTGGCCCTGGTGGCGAGCAGGCGTGACACAGCCCTTCGAGTTCCAGTTGACGTTCCCATTGTCGCCGCCCAGCACGACTTGGTCCACTGCTGCAGTCGACACGTTGCTGTCGAAGAGATCAGTGGCGTGCACAGTGCCTGCGTGCTGCAATTGCAGCAACCGAGTCCGTCGTGCCGACGGTGCGCGCGCACCGACGATCACGACGCCCTCAACCGCTCCTTTCGGTCGCGCAGACGCCAAGCCAACGTATTCCTGGAACTCGTCCGACGTGAGCAGCGTGAATGGCGATTCGGTGGAGAACGTGGCGTCGGGATGCGCCGCCTGCAGCTTCTGGACGAGCTGGTGTGCCATGAAGAAACGCTGTGTCTCCTCCTCGGTCGGTTGCAGGTCGCCGTCGCGCTCTTCCTGTGTTGCGTTATGTTCCCAAATGCCCTTGAGGATGGCAGTCTGGCCGTACTGTCCAGCAAGGTATTTGGCAGCGGCCTCTCTCATCTCGTCTTTGACTTGAAGGTAGCGATGATAGTCAAGGTTAGCGTGTAGTGGTTGCGCGTTGACCACAGCGAGCGCGAGGGCCGCGATGGACACGACAGCCTTGAGCTTGGTCGTCACAGCTGAGAAGCACGGCATGGCGTGGCTGGTGGCGTCCTGACGTGTCTGGCGCGAATGGAAAGTGGCGCTCGTTTCGCTGAACACGGGCAGAGCACATCGACCTTCTGACGGACCCAGGGCACGGTCGTTGTCTGGATGTGGAGACCATCTGGCCACTTGATTTGCAGTTGGAGGACTGCGTGACAGCTGTGACCCAGCCAAAGACTCGGCTCGTCGACAGATGCTGCTGCGGAACGATTATGCCGCTCGCTCCACACGAGCAGAATGGATCTGACGTGCGTGGAGGGCTCGACCACGATCGCCTCGGCAATTGCGCTGCAGTGCAACACAGACCGACAGGCTGGCTTGTTAGCGTGCTGTGATCGTGGATGTGTGCAGTGAACGGGGCAGACAGACACGAGGTACACGCGTTGATGTCGGCACGAGGTACACGCGTTGATGTCGGCACCCTTGTTGCTGAGAGATCCAGTGATGTCTGCAGTTGCTCAGGCGATGTCCACACAGTTCGCAGGATGCTCACCGCCGACGCTTCTCGGCGTTGTCGAGAACTGGCCCGCGCTGAAGAATTCTTGACAACACGAGAGACAGCAGTCCGAGCCAACGCACGACCATGATGCATCACCCAGCAGATGCGAGGGGAGCTCCGCCTGCTTCTTCGACAGTCAGCAATGCACTCGAGAATGTTGATTGTCGTGACAGATCGCAAACCACTGCGCTTCATCGCCACTGAGATGCTGCTTCTTCGGCGCAAGGGGAGGCTGAATACTGGTACCAATGGACATGAATCCTCTCCACTTCAAGAACGTCACGGRGGSRSG
>NSDO01000043.1:187269-210184 GCA_002286825.1 Lagenidium giganteum | reverse complement strand
GRSKGGGGGGGGGGGGGGGGGGYMCCYCYMCCACGGTCAACACCGACGCCAGCGCCGAGGAGCTGATGAATGCATCGACCCACACCGAAGAAATTCGGAAATGGTCTCTTGCAACGTCTTCGAAGATTTCGGACTTCGGTCTCTCTGCAGTGTACGACGGTGCTGGCGCGGAAGGCACCGAAAACTCGCGTGCTTCTCTTCGGAGGAATGTCGTGGCAGAGCAAAATGCGGTGTCGAACGCCTCTACAGAACTCCGGGAGCGCTGGGGTGTGTGTGTGACTTTGATGGACGGGGGCTTTTCGCTGTCACTGCACACGCGACGATCACATGAAATCAATCTCGACATCACCTGTGATGTCGAGAGACCACGGTTGAGAAGGTTTGTTTCTAGTGCACTACATCGCAACGCAGCGACTTTATCAAGAAGCGCACCCAATGTCTTACAGGTTTGTCAATGGCGTACATAGCATGTCGTCAAGGCCCTCTATCTTGGTGAGTACCTTGATGCCCCAGAGCTGATCACGTACGCCGTCAAGTTGAAGCAGCCAGAGATGGTGGAATGGTTGATGAAGGAGACAAGCTTGGACATCCCGATCGGTGCTATGCCAGCGGCGACTTGGCAATAATGCGCTTGCTACACTCACGTGAATCAGTGCCGCACACAGTGCAAGAATTGTCGTGCAACCGCCAATGGCCAGACATCTCGAGCTTGCTTGATTCTTACACCAGCATCGTGATGAAGGTTGCTCCGTGCAAGCAATGGACGGTGCAGCACGCATTGGACACCTGGATATCGATTGTTTCCTCCTCACGAATCGACCTGAAGGCTGCACCGTGTGTGCAATGGACGACGCAGCACAATGTGGGCACACCGACGTTGTGCGCTTTTTGCATGAATGGCGGTTCTACGGTTGGGTTACACTGAAATCGCAATGGACTTAGCAGCCAGTTTTGGCTATCTAGTCATTGTGCAGCTTCTGCACGAAAATCGGACCGAAGGATGCAGTGACCAGGCACTTGATGGAGCAGCGGGAAATGGCCGTTTGGTAAAGTTCCTGCATGCGTACCACACAGAAGGATGCACTACAGCAGCCATGGACATTGCTGCCAGTTATGGTCACGCTGATCAAGTTTCTGCATGCGCACCGCACTGAAGGATGCGCCACAGCAGCCATGGACAATTGTCAGCCTGTGAACCTTGATGAGGAAGATCAAGGAAGTCTCCATCCAGGCATTCACTGGTATATCCCAGGAAATGGTGGCGAATAGCGCACCTGCATGTTGTAACTACAAGGGGTTTTTGTGCCGCAGGCTTTCCTCTTTAATCCCAATTCTACTCTGCGGAACTCGTGTGTTCTCCCTTGCTCTCTCTGTGACCTACACGCAACACGAAGTGCTGACAGGTTATGAGCCCAAGCTCACAAGCACAATGTCAGGTACAGCAGGAGGAGCAACGGGGGGAGCAACCAGTGGTGCAGGTGGTGCCGGAACAGGAGGCACAGGTGCGGGTGGCACTGCAGGAGGTGGAGCGCCAGCTCCAGCTCACCACAACACCTTCGAGATGCAGTTCGTGGGGTGCGAGTGATGCGTGGAAGCTTCAATTTATACCGCTCTCAACTTCGAGTCTTCCTGACGACGCACGTGGTCTGGGGTCATCTTGATGGAAGCGTTGTTCGCGATCCCGCAGATGCCGCACTCCGAGCACAATTTGACGCGCGAGACCGAGATGCGCCGCTACGGAGTGTGTCAACGTCTGATGCTGAACGGATGTGTGAATTGGCAACTGCGCGCGAAATGTGGGAGAACTTGGAACAACAATACACGAAGCGCGAGTTTGGGAATTATGTGTTTGCACTTCAACGCTTGATGAATTCCCCCTTCGAACATGGCCAGTCAATGGAACAGTGGTTACAAGTGCGACGACATATGCGCCAACAGCTCACAAACATGGGGTATCCGATGACCGACGACCAATTGGTGGATGTGATACTGACAAATGTGGCAAAGACGCATCGCGAAGTGGTGCGTCAGTTTGCAAAAACGACGCAAATGGCAGGAGCACCTGGGAGACCAATTCTGTCCCATGTAATGAACACATTGTTGGCTGAAACTGAGTTGGACGAGGCCTTGGGTGAGGAGAAGCCAGCTACCCCAGTACCTAAGGAGATGGGAGTAAGTGGGCGCCGAGCCAGCCCTGGAGATCGACGATCAGCCAGTGGAGGCAGCGACGCCAATAACAAAAGTCTCCTCTGGAAATCATTAAAGTTCAAAACGCACGAAGAAAATTTGTGAACAACTCTCATGGAAAATACGGCAGCGCTTCGCCTCGTTTTTCAAGTTTCAAAATCATGCTCGTTTGCGTTTTGGACGCCTCTGGATGTCACGCAACTCGCGCGGCTTTTGCCTGGCCCGCTGGACAATGTCCACATCGCACCGGAGGGATCTTGGCGGCGGTCCAGATTGCATCAGACTCTTCTTTTGAATATGGCGCGGATTGAAGTTGTTCTTGCCGTCGTTTACCATAACGTCGTGCATCACGGTCTGAAGTGTCAAGAACGTGCAATTCAGCGTTGCAGGCTTGGTTTCCTCGAACGCCTTCTCATCCTCGGCAATGAGACCATCGATTGTCTTTGGAGTCGTGCGGGACTGCAGTGATTGAATGCTTGCAAAGAAACCGAGATCGAGAAATATTCCATCCATCCTCATGGCCCGCTTCGTAGATCTCTGGATCATCAACAAGAACATGAGCAGGGGCGTTGTCTTGCCGAATGAAGATCGGACGGTTCTTCTCCCCAAGCGGCCACTTCTCTTTGATTGCAGGGATGATTTTCTCCGTCAGCAATGTGCGAGACATACCCTTGTCGACATTCACGCTTTTCGTTTCCAGAATACCTTTCGGACGGTTTTTGCTGTCTCCCAAGGTCAATTGCTGCATCGTGATCGGCCAAATGCTATGTTTCCCGTCGAATCCTTTTCGAGGGCGAGCAACAGCACACATTAACATGACCTTGAGAATGTGATTCTTGTGTCGGACAGCTTGGATGGGCAATTCCTCGATGCCACCGTCACGCCAGTACAAGACTATGCGACAGCATTTCTATTGGCCGGCCATGTAGCGAACAATCACTGCGAACGTGAAACAGTGCCGGTTGTGCAAGCGAGGCAAGTCGCATGGCGGACGTTAGGACTACGGACCCCTGCCTCCACGCAGCTTGTTGCACACTGAGCGGTTCGACGTTGTGCACGTGGACCTCATCGGTCCGTACGACGGCAATATGTACGGGCTGACCGTGATCGACCACACAACATGTTGGCTTGAGGTCTTCATCCAGCCGGACAAGCAGTCGGTCACCACGGTGGAGAGCTTCGAGGAAGCCTGGTTGTGTCGGTACCCAAGCCCAAGAGCGTGATCCATGACCAAGGCACAGAATTTACATGCTCGCGAGTTATGGTATCAAGCCCAAGCCCATCACGAGCAAGAACCCGCAAGCGAGCGAAATTCGCGAGCGCGTTCACCTCGAATTGATGAACGTCGTGCGATGCCACCAGGTAGACTGGACGAATGTAACTCACTACGCAGCATTCGCAGTTCGTGCCAGCTATCACAGGATCCTCGATGTGTCACCAGGCCAGCTCGTCTTTGGTCAAGATCTAATCACTCGACAACTCTACCAGAGTAACGGGAGTTACCTGAGCAAGCGTCGCTTTGAGTCCATCCTTGCAGAGAAGCGACAACGAGGGTCGACTTGAGCACTTTTATCAAGTTGGTGACCATGTCATGCTGCGCCTACCAAAGGCATTCCGAGCCAAGACCAGTCCAGTGGCTGAAGGTCCCTTCCCAGTCAAGGCAATCCACACCAACGGCACCATCACTTTGGACAAAGGCTCTATCGACATCCAAGTCGGCATTCGCCGTGTCTTTCCCTTCTAACTCATTGCCTTGCCAAGGGGAGAGAATGACATCTGCTGCCTGTTGATGACCTCTCAGGAGCCAGGTGATGATCTCTCAGTAGTCTTAAGATGACTACTCTGCCTTCAGAGTATGTCGGCTTGAGAGTGATTCATCGAACGCGCCCCCAGCCACCCCTAGGTGTCGTCACATCCGTGTCCACCACTAGTGGTACCAATGCATGTTCTCGATGATTCTGCCTGGGCAATGTCAGTCCGCGCCGCGCCAGCCGCGGGCGCTCCTAATCAATCCACTTCTAATTAATTAATACTTCAATCTCTCAATACAAGTCCACGGATCAAGCCCCTCTGCCAGCCACGGGCTTGTCAGCCATGACGTATGGACACCTACATGTCCTGATGTCGTGCGCCAGCACGCGATTCCAGACCACGCGAGATACTCTCCAAATATGCGGCTGAGGCGCTTTGCAATCGATCACTCGTCGGAAGCGCCGTAGCATTAACCATTTGAACTTTGCGATGAGCTAGTTCATTTCTGGTGAATGAAGTCGATGCTTTTGAGCCGTATCTTTGTGTGCATTGAGGTGGGTCGCCGTACGAGACCTCTGCACCTGCAATCACACTGGCTTCGCGAGTCTCGAATCTCATTAGCTCCCATAAGATATCATGATCCTAACACGATCTGCGCCATTGGACCATGCTGTGCTTGGCACCAGTGTTACCGACTGTTGGCATCTTGATCTGGTGCTCGTAAAATCATCGTCGTTGACAACGAATTTCGCATTGCTTTCGCAGTCTCCATCGCCAGGCGCGGGGTTCCAGCTACATCCCTGTGAGCGACAACCGGAGAGTTCTGGCCAATCGGAGCCGGATAATAAATCGAGCTACTGAAATAGGTGCATTGAATGCATCTGAGCATCCTGACCGTACGGCAGTCCTGAGCCAGCATTTTGGCCGTCCGGTTTGTTTGTTTCACGTTATCAGCACTGTTTGCTGGCGGGTGATGGTTCGATCCCCGCAGCGACCACACATGCGCCTATTGGTCGGTGTGATGAGTCGCGGCACCCGATTGGCTAGTTGGCGGCCAATGACGGGTCAGGGACGGGCGTGTGCCTGATTGGCCCAAATACCCTGTGCTCTTGGAATGCTCATCTGAGGGGGAGTAAAATAGGTGGGTTGAATGCATTTGAGCATCCTTACCGCACGGCAGTCCTGAGCCGGCATTTTGGCCGTGCGGTTTAGCTGTTTCAGCTACGACGAATAAGCGTTTGAGCAAAATGGACGATAATATAAATTGACATTATCGATCGGACTTAGAAGTAGACCCTCTCAAAACTGAACACGCGACAATCGCAATGGATGCCAAACGAACTATTAATTAATGGGCCATCATAGTGCCTGCATTTATAGCATGGTAGCACTGCCACTTGACATCCCCTTTCAAAGACGATCCGCGAATGATGGAGTCAGTTGGACAACAAGTCACTCACGAAATTGCTCAGCATCACAACTACGGCGCAACAGAACAAGCCGCGCAAGGCGCGCTTCCACCACAGCGTCAAGCTCATCAAGTTGTTGTTGACAGTTGCCTTGGGTTAACCAATACATTTTTCGAGAATTCTGGTTGTGGAATGGATTGCAGCAGCACACGTTGTCGCAGAAGACATCACTAGTCGTTTGTCGAATTCGATCTTGGATTGATATTTGTCATAAGTGATGTCGATCGTTCGCAAAAATACCGAGTACAGGACGCTCGGATCGCGTCCAAATTATCGAGACATCGACACGGATAGGACACCGCCAAGTACCACACACAACGCCTCTGTTCGCATGACAGGGACGTGTTGCGAGGTCATGATCACACGTGATAGGTGAAACCGGGCTACTAAGACCTCAATTTGCTCTGAAGAAAAAAGCGAAAGCGCTGGTAACTATCACCGGGGCTCCATTGCCGTAGGTCAAAGCAAGCACTAGTGACGGGGATTCTTTGAGCAAGAGTCTGTTCAGCTTCGTGCTTCAGCAGCAATGCAACGAACTCGTCGTTTTGTGTGGCAAGTGCACAAACCATTGCTTCCAGCACCTCGCACCTCATTCCGCTCAGATGTAATTCGTTCAATGCCATCTGCCCATTTGGTTGTTGTTCACTGTTCTCAACGCTTTCACGCTCAAGTTATCTGGCGCACCTATAGTATCTCATTAGTGTCAACTATTTTTATAGTCTGTTTTGCTCAAACTCTCTAATTTCACTCGCTTCATTTCAACTCTGCCCTGGGAATCTCCAGGGTCTGAGCCAGGTAGCTAGCACTGCGTCAACATTCTCTGTGTCTGTGACCTCAGCGCTGAACGGGAAAGAAGAGAAGTTGACTGCCATGCCTTTGTTGAACTGGTATTCGAAGTCGAATAGTTGTGGGATCACAGTGAAGGAATGATAGTGAACTGCTCGCGTCCCGCTATCGGCTCAGCACATGTATACGATCTACAGCCGATGGACCAGGACACCTCATCAGGTGAAGCAATGCGGGGCGGCAAGATGTCAACACATTAAGCGTACACGATCAACAACCCCTTGCATGATACATCACGGGCAGAACCGCATAATGGGCTGGCCACTGCTCGATGCTACTCCTACGTCATCAGTGGTGGCGCCTCACCACGTCAGTGGCCAACACGCTGTATCGGAAGATTGCCAGCGTCTTGCTATTGGATATAGCACACTTGTAACGGGACTGTGGTCAGCCCCGTTACCACAGCATACACGCTGTGCGCAGTCGAGGAAGCTTGCTTGAGCGAGGTTGGCCTCGCTCACTCGTCCTGACGTCCCGCTGGTGTCAGGGCCTGCGTGGTTGGAGGGAAAACCGAACTGAATATATTGCAGGGTCCTTATATCCTACTAAGAAATATACCATAACCTACATGTCCTACATATGTAACATTTATACCTAATCCTACTGAAGGACCCCATTGGCTGATAATGATCCGCATTTCAGCCAATCATGTGATGGGACCAATTGGCCCATTACATCATCCCCCTTTGAGTGCGAAGGCGGGAGAAAGTCGAGAATGGCTACGGCCGGCGACACGGCCGCACGTGATGGCCCGCGGCACGAGCGTCGGAGATTTTGCTGTGTGGTCCCTGCGACCACACTGCATCTTGCGAAGAAGTTGGCAGCCGAACCTTGCGGCTGCCCGAAGACACCGAGTGAGTCAACTGCGTGTTGGCTCAGAAGACTTGCCGAAGATGAGCTTGGGGAGTCGGTCACTGAGCGGCTCAGAAGACGGCGAGCTTCGGGTCACTGCACCTTCCACGTTGGACGGGAAGGGTCCTGGAGCTGCAATGTGAAAGGATCGCGTCTGCGCGATGCGATCCGGCAGATCGAAGAAGCCACCGATGACCGGCGCGCACTGATCGCGCGCGTCGTCCGCGATTACGAGCGCCTCATGCGTGAGGAGCACACGCTGATCGTGACTCTCGACCTTGGCGACGAGGTCGGCGGAGGTGGTCCGCTCTGGACCATCTTGGATGAGAACCGCTACAGGCTGTTCGAGCGGCTCCGGCATGGCGATAACAGCGCAGAAGGGAATCGCGAGCGCGAGCCCGCGATTCAGCGTCGCGATGTGAGCCCACCGCGACGCAGCAGGATGGATACCACGTATCCCGAGGTCGATCCTTGGGATTGCAGTCTCCTCAACGACCGCGACCGCGTCGATGCTGAGGCGCATCGACGCATCTTCTGCCGCTGGCGGTCTGCCAGGGGCAAGGATCCCAACGTCACCGGCGAAGCGCTCCGGCAAGCTTCATACGCGAGTAGAACGTCCGGAACGTCACGAAGAAGCTCGCGACGTGGCTCCCACGTATCCTCCTCGGGAGGATACCCCAGCCATCGGACGCGATAGAAGCGCTCCGAGGCTCGACGCTCACCCCGTCGATTCGCTGTTGGCCGCGCCTCGTGAGCAACAAGGCACTCGACAATCCAACGTCGGTCACCCGACGTATAGAACAGTGGAGGTGGAGCGTCTCGAACGAATCGAGGCGCTGTGTGACCGGATTGCTGGTGACGTCGCTCGCGTAATGACGGCACTGCGAGCGACGCAGGGGCACGTGGAGGTGGTGCGTCGTGAGCGCCACCTGTTTATGGGCGACCTCCGCGAGATGCATGCGGAGCTCCGGGCTTCGACTGCGTCGGGGGCTCCGACTGCAGCGGCACCGGTGGCCGCTGCTCCAATGCCTGCAGTGTCGGCACCGCCGACGCTAGTGGCTGCGCCGTGGGCTTGGCCTTGGGCGCACCAGTTCGCTCACCCACCTGGCGCGAGCGCTCAGCCGATGGCGGCACTCGTGAGCGCATCGCCGCGGGTGCCGACGGTCGAAGCTCCTCGCCACACGGCTCGTAGTGTGGCGTCCGAGGCGCGGGCGACGATCTGCTTGTGCCTCCGGCGCGGGAGGCACCGTCTTCGACGACCGCGGCGAGCGACGTGACGCTGGCTCGGTCGCAGACTCGCTCGGCGACGTCTGCGATTGCGAGGTCGATCCACCGTGATCAACCTGGAAGTGATCCTCGTGGCGGTGATTCCGCTTGAGGCACCCAACGTAGAACGTCGGGTGCAGTCGCAGCCTCGACGGGATGTCGAGGGTGTACGCGTGTCCTCTCGCGTGCGTCACCGTAAAGGGGCCGATGAACCTGGGTAGCAACTTGGTGGATCCCAAGTTGCTCACTGCGTGTTTGGTTAGGTTAGCGGTTGATTGCATAACCTTGTCCCCAACACGGAACCCTTCAGCGTTTGAGCGGTTGTGAGCGTCCGCTCGCTCTTGCTGATTGGTCATGGCTTCCGCCATGGCGTCTCGAATCGCACGATTGCATTGCGCGATTCCAGGAACGACGTCACCGCTGGTGACGTCACGTCGATCTCTTGCGACGGCGTGAAGCCGTCGCGTTTTCTTGGTCGTCGTTTGGTTGGAGTGACGTGGATGTCACTCGAGCTGTTGATCGAGTCACGCGACGCTCCGTCGGTGACTCTGCGTGGGCACTCGTGGAACGAGTCACACGACGCTCGGTCGGTGACTCAACTTCAGCGCTCGAGTTGGGTGCTCTTGTGAGCCGCACGGTGCTGTGCCGGCGGCTCTTCGTCCTGTCTTCGAGTAAGGCGACGTGACATCGGTGACTCTTCCCTGGACCCAGCGAACTCGCGTTCGCTCGGGTCATCTGCGTTTGCGTCGCCGTTGGCAGCGACGCCATCTGATCCAGGCACACCTGGATCGTCGCCTGAGACATCGCCATCAGCAGCGATGTCAAACGTTCCAGCTGGCTGAGGCTGGGACCCTCCCCCACCAAGAGTGGAAGCAACGATGGACGCCGGTACTCGAGGGTGGCGTCCATGGATCACGAAGAACGGCGTCAACCCGGTTGACGCGTGGACCGCGTTGTTCATTTCGAATTCCGCCATGGGGAGGAACTCTGTAATGGACCATTTGGTCCCATCACGTGATTGGCTGAAATGCTGGGCATTATCAGCCAAAGGTTCTTCAGTAGGAATAGATATATATATTACATATGTAGGACACGTAGGTTTTGGTATATTTCTTAGTAGGATATAAGAACCCAACAATATATTCAGTTCACGTTTTACCGTCCGCCACGCACGTCGTACGTCAGCCACTCGAGCGGACAAGGGAGCGAGGCGATAGCCTCGCTCAAGCAACACGCTTCTTCGAGTTGCACACAGTGTAAGCAGTGGTAACGGGATTGATAGTCCCGTAGCAAACTCGGACCAGCTCTCGAACGACGTGGCGTACGAGCGCAACACGTCTTCGAGCGTGCGATTGACTCGCTCGGTTTGGCCGTCCGTCTCCGGATGGGCGGCTGTGGAAATATGCAGTCACGTTCCCATGCGACGCATGACGGAACGCCAGAACGTGGCCGTGAACAGTGGATCACGGTCAGAGACAATGTCATCCGGCATGCCGTGATGCCAGAAGACCACATCCATGAAGATGCGTGCAGCATCTTCCGCCGTAACTTGGCGTGACACTGGAGCAAGATGCACCATCTTGCTCAGGCAATCCGCAAAGACAAGGATGCCGGTGTTGCCGCTGGCATCTGGAGGGAGCCCGAAGATGAAGTCCATCGAGATGGACTTCCAACAGTCGCTGGGAACAGGCAGCGACCTCAGAGGTGCGCGAGTTGCCGGCGCAGGTTTCGTGCGCTGGCACACCTCGCACGTCTGGACGTACTTGCGGACCCACCGATACATGTGGGTCCAGTAGAACACACGCGAGAGCGCGAGGAACGTCTTCTCGCGCCCGAGATGCCCGCTCGTGGGAGCATTGTGATGCTACCAGATGAGACGAAGACGCAAGTCTTCGTCCAGTGGAGCAACCACCCGTGGTTGCTCAGCGGCATCGACCTGGTACCACAACAGGCCGTCTTGGAGCGCGTAGCGATGCGCACGCGCTCGAAACTTTGACGAAAGAGACTTCAGTGAAGTCGCTGATGGCGCTGCCAGATATGCGCGCAGCGAGCGGCAGAACGCATCGTGCTGGTACGCAGCGATGATCTCGTCACGCAACGTGCTCACCACTGGCGTGGTAACAGAGAGCGTCGCCGCAGAAGGAACGCTGTGCGAAGGCAGCGGATGCTCGAACCCTGTGCATCATCCCATAGTCTGGTCGTCGAGACAGAGCATCCGCGAGGACGTTCTGTTTACCAGGCTTGTAGAGTCCAACGTCGTTGTACTCGGCGAAGAACGAGAGCCAGCGTGCCATGCGCTGACTCAGGTGCGGGCTGCATGTCGCTGTCCGCAGCGACGCGTGTTCCGTGTAGAGCACGAACTTCGACGTTCCGAGCAGATAGACTCGGAACTTGACAAGAGCATACTTCATTGCAAGTAGATCCTTGTTATGCACTGGGGTAATTTCGTTCCACCGGCTTGAGCTGGCTGGACTGGTACGAGATGACGCGCTCCTGCTGCGCGTCATCGAATTGCATGAGCGCACACCCAATGGCGTAGTCGCTCGCGTCGCACACGACGTAAAAGGGCTTGTCGAAGTTCGGCAAGGCCAACACCGGAGCCTCACGAAGGCTCTTCTTTACTTGATCGAAGCACCTTGATGCTCGATCTTCCACTCCCACGTCGCATCCTTTTTCAAGAGCGACGTCAACGGCTGAGCGAGGCCCGCGTAGCCTCTTGTGTACTTGTGGAGGTAGTTGGCCAGGCCCAACCACTGACACAACTGCTTGGCGGTTTGTGGAACCGGCCAAGCATCGATGGCGTCGACCTTCTCGGGGTCGACGCGAACGCCCTTGACACCCACGAAATCCCCAAGGACAGGGATTTCCTCCGCGAAGAAGATGCACTTCTTCAGATTTTCGTATAGCTTTTGCTGACGCATGACGAGGAACACCTCCCGTAGGTGTTTCAGATGAACTTGGACGTCCGTCTTGCCATTCGTGGCACGACTGTGGATGAAGAGGTCGTCGAAGTACAAGCTCGCGAAGGCACGCAGGGGTCTCATCACCTGCGTGACCATCCTGTTGAAAGTCGCAGGGGCATTCTTCAGCCCCTGCGGCATGACCAGCCACTCCCATAGCATCCCACTTAGGGTGCTCACCGCTGTGAGAGGGATGTCCCTCTCATCTGATCTGATAGAACCCGTCTTTCAGATCAATAGCACTGAGAACAGTGCTCCCGGAATTGGCGTTTGCGCCGGGATGGTCGCATCTTACAGCTTGTTGAACGCATGAACGATGCGCCATCCTCCTGTGGCCTTCTTCACACAGAAGTTCGGGCTTGAGTGCGGGGATTTGCTCTCTCGCACATGGCCGGCGCGTGATTGAGAGGCAAAGAACCCATCGATCACTTCAACTTGGTCACGCGGAGTGGCCACTGTGCCGCGTGACACAGTACTTCGTACCGGGCACGAGATCGATCTCGTGCCGAATGCCACGGTCCTGGGGCAAGGTGTCAGGCACCTTGTCCGGGAAGATGTCCAGGAACTCCTGCGCAAGGGGATACACCGGATTCCCTTGTGCCTTCAGAGATTCGAGCGACTGATGCTCGAATCTTTCCTCGCTCCTGCAGCACGTCCGGGTCCAAGGTGGACGTGCATGCCCACGTATTCTGATGGATCTGCGGCACTTAGCGCGCAGATCTGGAGGATCTCACCTCGCTTGAGATCCCTTAGAAAGGCCTTGGCGCTCATCTCTTCGAGCGCCAACAACTCAACGAGCTCCGAGGGTAGGTTGTCCACTCGGAGCATTTGCGTGCGACAGCCGCTGCTGTCCTGCACCATGACTGCGATGGCTCCATCGCAGTCCAACACGGAGTCTGGCATCTGCACAGACTCATGAAGGCGTTGGCCTCCCAGTACCAACGCCGACTTGCGAGGAGGGCGACGAGCAAGTGTGGACTTGCTCGTGCCGCGTTGCTTCGTGCAACGCCCGATATTGAGTGGGGGCACACGTCGCCCAAACTCACACACTTCATTGCGGTCCAGCCTGAGCTGGACCCACCGCGACAACGACTTGTCGTTGCTGGAGCCGATGCGTCGAACGGCTCTCCCGAGGGTTTCAGAGGTCGAAGCCACTGCTTCGACCTTCGCCTTGGACGTTGGAGGTCCTGCTCCAACGTCATGCACAATGCGCTCCGGGGACTCCACTCCGGAGGCCAGCTTCTTCTCACTTGCCGACGCCTCAGCGACAGTCGGAGGCGTCTGAGGGTTCGCGCGTGTCGTTGCCACGAGCGCAGGGGGTGACGCGCATGGATGCCCGTAGTCATTGTGCATCCAATGATGATCATCGGTGACTAGCCGATGATCTGCTTCACTTGGAGTGGTGTTGATTGACACCACTCGGCTCTCTGCCCAGTCGACTCGTGGCTGGTACTTGGCCAGCCACGGTGTCCCCAGGATGACATCGAACCTGTCATCCAGATCCATGAGGATGAAGGCGTCCTTCATCCTCCTGCCACAGTCAGAATAGTCGAGGCGCATCGCGCGCCTCGGCATCTCCATCACTCGACCGTCGGCGAGGCGCACCTTGAACACAGAGGCGCCTCCGTCGGGCCGGAAAAGGGTCGCACCACGTGCGCGACTCACCACACCGCGTCGAACGAAGTTGTTCGACGCACCTGAATCGAGCAGGGCACGCAACGGCTGCTCGATTCCCTTCACCTTGAGCTTGAGGTAGATGAGCCCGGTCGCTCTCTCCTCAAGCTTCGCAGACTTCACAGCGCGTGTCGAGTTCGACACGCGAGGGCCCTGGCAGCTGCTGTCTGCAGCAGCAGCCACCTCCTGGCCGTCAGTAGGGCGGACCGCGCCTACTGACTGGAGTCGTTTTTTGGCTTGCACTTCTGGCCAGCACCATTGCCAGAAGCGCGTGGAGCACCGCCGCTGGGGGCCGGTGCTCGACACTTGGATGCCAGATGCCCAAGGCGCTGGCATTGGACCTTGGAGAGGTCCCAACGAGGTCACTCAACGCGATGACCCGGATTCATCGCGTCGATGTCCATTGGCTCCGGACCACCGGAGGGTGCCGGAGCCTCACGGAAGCCGCTGACATTGGACTGTTTCAATCCAAATTCTTCACGGAGCGCCGCATTGATGGCATCATCAAGCGACGCTGGGGTCTTCCGGAAGAGGGTGGACTTGACCGGACATCCTTCAGACCTGCCATTGAACACAGCGAGCTGTGTCGTGGCAGCCACCGGTGCTGTCACGATGGTGGACAGCACGTACCTCACCCGCTGCACGTATGCATGCAGGTCCAAAGTTCCTTGCCACAGACGAAGGAACTCAATGCGCCCCCGGAATGCATTCCCGGGTGGCTCGAACGCGAGCTGGAGTTCAGACTTGAACTCCGGCAAGCTGGAGAAAACGCTTGGTTCGGACAAGTGTTTTCCATACGCCCATGAACGGGCACGTCCAGCCAGCCTGGACATGCCGTAGGCAACTTGCAGCGCGGTGTCCGTGAGCCCCCGCCCAGCGATGGCCGTCTCCATTTCGACGAACCATCGCAGGAGTGGCTCCTTCGGCGAGCCACTGTACGTGGACGTGTCCAGCTTGACCACGTTCTTCTTCAGATGCGCGGCCGTCGGACCGCGCATCTCGTGCTCAATTTCATGCTCCATGAAATTGAGAGCAGCTGCACGCTGCTCTGCGGGAGACATGGTGCGGAGGAGGTGTTTCACCGGCGCCTCCCCCAACGCCTTGCCCATGCGCATGAGCGCAGACCATTCTCCTGCCGAGAGGTGGGGGAAATTGTCGTGGACAATGGAGACCCGTGGGATCGCCACCATTTGAGGTGCCGCCGACCGTGGCGGCACAGATGGCGATGGCGTTGCCATGGCGCAACGCAAAGAAAGAGTCGTTGGAAAGACCAATAAGTGCTACCAAGTGTAACGGGACTGTGGTCAGCCCCGTTACCACAGCGTACACGCTGTGCGCAGTCGAGGAAGCTTGCTTGAGCGAGGTTGGCCTCGCTCACTCGTCCTGACGTCCCGCTGGTGTCAGGGCCTGTGTGGTTGGAGGGAAAACCGAACTGAATATATTGCAGGGTCCTTATATCCTACTAAGAAATATACCAAAACCTACATGTCCTACATATGTAACATTTATACCTAATCCTACTGAAGGACCCCATTGGCTGATAATGATCCGCATTTCAGCCAATCATGTGATGGGACCAATTGGCACTGGCAAGAAACGGCGGACCTTGTTTCCGCTTGGACGTCACCACATGAGGCGTTACGGCCGTGTCACTACTGCCGTAATATACTACACCTTCAACAACAACAGTGGTGGCGCCTGGCCGAAGGTGCACGATCTATGATACCAAAGGCGAATGAATGCGCCATATGCTTGCTGCCATCGTGTTCACTGTCGGTATCGGTGACATCGTGAAGCCCACGCGTGCGTACAAGATTACAGCGGCCGAGGTTGAGTACAATGAGTATACAGACGTGGTACGGAAATTTGTGTGATCTCGTTTGCGGCGATCTGGAAAACGTTCAAGGACACGATAGTGACCACGTCTGACCTCGATGGGATCGTCGAGCCCGACTCACACGCTGCGTCTGCGCGCAGCGACACGGATCCATAATATGGATCACCGAGTTGCTATATGTGGTGATATGGATACAGTATATATATTCCATATCACCAGATATGGTGTTGCCCCAAAGTGAAGGCTGGTTGGACCGAGCTACGCCGCTCGTGGATCGCGGTGTTCGGCTCACTCTCAGAAGACGAATGATGTCACCGCATCTTCAAGTTGCAGCTCCACGCTCATGAGTCCTAGACGGCTGACGCAGAGGTCTGCATGGGGGAGCTTCCCCATGGCCCCACTCCCCAGCCCACCCCCATTTGGAAACATGGGCCCCATGGGGGAAACCTCATCCCCCATGCGTGACGCTGACGTGTGGTATTGTCATCGGACGCGCAAGTACAACCGCTCTTGCGACACTGACACCGACGTGTAGCGTAGCGCCATTAGGCGCGCGATTGCAGCCGCCCTTGCGACACTGGGGCCAGCCCTCGCGCAGTCCGACTGCGGCAGTCGAGGTGGGAAGAATCACTTTTCAGATTTCCCGGACAGCAGCATGCAGCTTCAGAAGGACGCGATTTACGCGCGATCAGCGCCAAGATGATGGCAGTCCGCACAGTCCAAGGCGCCAAGTCTGCGGTGTGGCAACACTTCAAGCGAGTTGTTCGCTTGGCGGGCGATACACAAGTCGACACCGGCCACGTGATCTGATCGACATCCATGAACTACGCACGGGAGTACAACAAGAGCAATGGAACCAAAGTGCTCATTGAGCACGTCAGCAAGTGCGTGTATGAGACGAAAGATCAGCAATCTCCTTGTCGCGTACTTGCGCTTCAAACAGGTAACAAATGAAGACAACAAGGCACGCTTGAAGGAATACCTGGAGTCAATTATCGAGAGTGATGACTTCCAGGCTGCGGTAGGTGATTTGCACCTCGATATCAGCAACGAGAGTGCGCCGATTCGCGATGAAAACGATATCGATWCCGTTCCAGCTCCCAMGCGGCGGCGGAAGAATGGTGTTAGCCTTTCATCGCTTGTTTCCGAGATTTGAAAGTTCATTGGCAGCTCCGCCCAGTGGCTGGACACTTTTTGGGATGGCGAGTTTGACAGATACTGCAGCATGAGTTGCCGACTGGAATACATTTTTGAAGGCGACCACAAGCACATGAGCCCGCATTATGGGGATATCATGCGGTGGTGGCGCTCCAAATGTGCCGAGTTTCTACAACTAGCACTCCTCGCAAACTTCTATTGCTCCATTCCGGCCAGCAGCGCTGGTGTCGAGCGCATGTTCAGCGCCTGCGGGAACACCAAATAAGTGAAGCGGACCAGGATGTCTGCGGCGAAGATGGAGATGCTTGTTGTAAGCAACAACAACAAAGATCTCATTATCGAGTACTCATAATTGCCTAATTACTTCGCGTTTGTACACTTCGTGTTTACGGTGAAATGACGGGGCCCATAGGGTCGGCTTTGATGACTTGACTTCTAAATTGGGCCCCATTGGGGCTTAAATCTCCCTCATGCAGACCTCTGGGCTGACGTGGTACCTCCTGCATCTATGGCACGCAGACGTGCTTGTCGCTGTGCAGCACGTACGGCGGACCCATTGGGGCGACGATCATCAACGCGCAATACACGCCCAGACCAGCGATCACAAGCCGTCGAGACCAGCGTAGTCTTACACGGCATCTGCTTCTTGTTTGTCTGCTGCAAACCACCCGTCAGCTAGCTCACGTCTGGTGCGCCCCGGCGTGCGTCACATGCACACGAGTCTATCCAGTGCCACAATTCTGGACACCTTGGATTGCATCAAAAGAACGCTGACTTCAGCAGTCACATCTCGTCATTCTGCAGAGTTCCAACATTCATCAGTTGCAGCAGCAAGAGGGGCTACAGAAGCCCAGGAATGATACCGTCAAACTCAGATTCATAAGCATCGTACGTCGCCGCGATGAACCGGTGGCAGCGGGGACGGAACACTAGGACGTCGTAAAACAGTTGCGCAATCTTACTTACAGCAAAGGCGAGGCGCTGGAATGTAGAATGTGGCCAATTGGATTCCTCCACGTGCGGCGAACTGAAGCTATCGAATGTGTGCTGGTAACGTGTTCCAAACACATCATTGAGAAACTGCAAATTTAAAATTTTCTGGCCAACAAGAGCCCGAGAATAATTAGCGCAACAAATTCAAGGTGGGTTTCTTTCACCGTTGCTGCGACAATTGCAACTTTTCCTGCAAGTATTCTTCGCGCATTAAGGAAGCAGAAGTCCTCGATAGCATCTTATAGAACCAGAAGTGATCGAGAACCACGCGAACATGATGACTCGTAACCTGAATCGTGCCTGGGAAAGAAATCACTGCAGAAAAGGCGCTCGACCCGCTTTATCGCTTTGCTATCCTTCTCCAGCACCCGACGTAATCTCTAGGAGCGCACAGCAAAATAATCCATCCACATGAGCTACTTTCGCTCAGCAGCAGGTTCGAATGGCTTCTACAAGTAGCTGTGCATTTGAGAACATCCCGCTGCACTGTCTGAGATGGTGACTTCAAGTGGCACGATCTATGGTGCCAAAGGCGAATGCGTCGACCATCAGTATGGTTGCTGAACAAGCTGACGATGTAGTCGATTGTACCAGCCATATAAACCATGGCTTGGCATGTCTCGACTAGCTTCGATGACCATGTCGCGTAAAAATAATTGATCGACTAGCCTCTGCACGTGGGAAGGTGAGATCGAGGCCACTGCCATCGATACCCACGAGATCATCATCCACATTGACCCAAGCTTCGCGATCTGTCGTCAGCGATCTCTACTTTAGCTTTTCTGTGTTGTCCTTGACGTCACAAGTTTTCTCATGTCTGTGTCGATCAAAGCAAGCGCTAGTTTGCATGAAATTTGCTTGCGAATGAAGTAGATGAAGTAATCTAGTGTGATTCTTCTGTTTCCTTCTACAATTCTTGGGGTTGTGTTTTCCTTGCTGTAATTTTTGTTTTCTTCACGCGACCGATGAGCAAGCATCCGCGATCTTCAAGGTTAAACGTGCACAGTTGGCAGTTGGCTAATGTCGTCGCCGTCTGGTGAAGCCACCGAAACTTTCCATCAGCCGTAAAGATTGGGATTGGCGAGGGACCAGTCCACAAGCATCCGATATGCAGTGTATGTGCACCACCCACCAGCATTGATGATGCTTGGATGCCGCACGCGATCCTTCGTCAACGGATGATGCATCTGGCTCGGGCTTTTGTGTGCAAGACAAGGTGTTTCCAAGCAATCATTAGGCAGGAACAAGGACATGCATGCACGAGAACGGCGTTGGACAACAACGCAAAAAATTCAATATCTCCTTTTGAAGTTGCGAAACCTTAGCCGCCTTTAGTGTGTAACTACCGTGTACACACCGTCGACAGCAGCCGTCAATATGCACACGATGCCAATCATCCACGCCATCATCCGTGCGAGTGGCCTGGAAGTTGCGTACGCAATCGTGTGAGCACACCGCGCGCCCGTGTACACCGTGATGACGCACGCATTTAAGCGAGGGTTGCCGCCAACGAAATTGGTCGTGATGAAGACGGCAAGAGCCATCGGCATGGACTCGAGGTCGTTCTGGATGATGCGCTTCCAGCGCATTTCGGCCTCGATCGCCAACTTCACTTGATCGTTAGGGACGTCGATGCGGAAGTCGAACGCTTCAGCACCTTGGGTCTTGGCCATCGGCAACTGATTGTCTTCAGGCACTCGTGTGCCGGCCGCGAAGCCTTTGCGGCCTTGGATCATTGTGGTAACGAGGAACTTGAGATAGAGCGTCAATGTGCAGACGGCTAGCGCCTTCATGCTGAGTGGGAGACTTTGAGGGGCATCCATGATTCTGTCTGCTGCTGCCACGCTGCGTCGTCGTTCTCGTGACTGTGCTCTGGTGGGCAAATGATGGAATGGTTTGAGTGACCACACGGGTGCTGCGGGTTTTCACGCACTTCGTTGCAGCACGGGGAGATTGCACTCGGATTTGCGTGTGATTCACGTCGCGATCAACCATCAAAGCAGATGCCGAGGTTGTGTTTTGGGGCTCCCCTGGGATGCACACCCGCAGCAGACGGTGAAGCCGCGCGACTGACCAATGTCCTCAAAGCACTCTCTCTGGCGGATCGTGACACTCTTCAAGGACCAAGCCAATGTCGTCACAAGACAGGTGCTGTCGACTGCAGCTGGACCGTGGCCTGCTGCTCAATCTTGACGTCCACCGGCACAATCGACCATTTCAAATTGGTCCGCGAGCGCGCGGGCAGCTGATGCCCCGCCTTCTGCAATCTTCGGACCCATCTTCGAGGATTTCGCCGTCTGCTCCACGCAGCCGGATTGCAGAGCCCTCAACCACATCTTGAAGCACTCGCCATTCATCGTGACGCCTGCGTTGCTGTGCGCCCGAGACCACAAGATCACCGCTCCCTAAATTCATCCAGATCGACCAAAAGCGTTCGCGTGACGACGTGAGCAGCCGCCGCCATCTCTGCATGTGTGCGCAACCATGAATGACATGGTTGTCGACATCGTCATTGACGGTTGCGGTGGATGAGGGGCCATGGAGCATGACCAGCGGCCGCTGCTGGTCATGATGGATGTCTGCTGTTGGTTGGGATGTCAACCACCGTGGTTGCAGCTGCCTTCGTGTTTGCAGCGCATGCGAGACCTTGGCGTTGTGAACAACGCTGTTCGACCACTGGTATTTGTATGCAAAGCACAAACAGGGGCACTCGGCCCAGTCCATGCCACCGAACCTGAGCGCAAGCAAGCGCTGGAGGACCATGCTCCTCATGTGATTGATCACAGCTTTGATGCTTGCGCTGTCGCGGCCATTGCATGCATTGCATGCATCCAAGGTGTGTGGCCCATTTGGATCGCCCGATTGCTCATCCGGCATGCGAATGCTGCTGCCGTAATCGCTTGACGGCCATCCAGACCTGGCGCACAAGCAGACAGTGGAACACCACGGGCTGACCAATCGCGTCAATGAGTCTGTTGAAGTAATGGCATATGCTAAGCAGCAGCGCCACCAGGGCAATGGGAGAGATGGCAAACAGCCAGTGGGGGCGCCACTTGCCAGCTTGCCTCGTGGGAGCGACGATGGATTTGTCCAAGAAGCGGTCGCTTGCTGATGACGATTGTTGTTCATCTTTAGGCAAACGGCACCACCGCGCGCATCGCTTTCCAGGCCGTCTGCAAGCACTGCCCGATGAACTGTCGACCGCGTTGCTGCCGTTTTTGACATGGCGTGAGACATCGGCGTTGCAGCACTCATGTCACCACTGGAGTCGCGTTATTCAAACCGCCAAGCGTCAGCATGTCGAGTGGAAGAACACGGTGATACAGGCCACCAGCGCGGAAGACGCGATTGCTCGGTTAGCAAGCAATGAACGAGATTGTCTGTCAACGCGCTTCACGCCATCGCTCATCATGATCGTCGTCAGCTGCGCGGACTCGATGCACGTGTGCGCGAGCGCCTGGTGGCAAGACGCCTGCGTCGCACTGGACGACGCTCGTGCTGTGCCTGTCAGCTGTGCGTTTGTAGGTCTGACGACCGACGGTGTCATTGGGTCGGGCGGCTTCAACTTTGATGGAGCTGCTTGCGAGTACGAAAAGGAATCAATGGAAGAGCTCCGGTTCGTAGTGTCTGTTACGGTCGCGCAGCTGCCCGACACAACCGTGGAAGTGTGCAACTTCAACAGGGCAATTGGGCAGCGCCTGGAGCACATGCGCAATCCGTTCTCGCCACAAGCGGAGAGCACCAAGCATTGCCGTGATAACGCACGCATGCATACCGAGTCGTTTATCGTGCTGAGTGCGCATGAAGCCAGTATGAACTCTATCGTGTGCGTGCTCCCGCGATGGTATCGTGGTGCTAACATTGTCGGCGGAATGCTACCGTTACAAGGCCATCGAATTGTCACGTGTAGCAGGACCGTGACGCCGCGGCGACATCCACGTCGAGGCAGTCCGTCTTCGCCGTCCCGGTGGTTCCATCAGCTCGACTTCGCTGTCACGACTGTTCTTCGGCTATCGGGCCGAGTTGGGATGCACACGTTCTCGTCCAACGGGTTCCGTCCGATCACACCGCTATTACGCTGCGAGTCGACCGTAAACACCTCGAAGACTGAGTCGAGGCGACAGTTCAACAACGTGTCGGTATGGACATCGCACGCGGATAAGCCGACGAATGAGGCCGACCTCGGAGAGATCGTCTTCAACAATTGCCCCGACCCAACAACAACGGTGCTCAACATGTTCGTCAGTGACGATGCGGACGCATGTCGAGCTATTCTGTCGTCCGATCACGACGTAGAGGCAGACGATCTCATCGCAAAGCCACTACGGCGCCTGGAACACGTCGAAGCGGTTGGCGATGGCGCTGTTGAAACGTATCGGCACCACTGGCAGGAAGGCGAGTACGGTATCGTGGCAATTGAGTCAGCAACGGCAGCACGCGTGGCACATCGGAACGCACTGCAACGCGTGCGAAGTCGACTACAATATAGTGGCCAGGTCGCCGTGGGCAGCCTCATCATCAGCTGCAGCATGAAGGGCCACGACTTGTACGACGTCGATAGCGAGGAAGCACGCATAGCACAGGAAGTCTTTCCTGATCTCCCTGTTAACGGTACGTTAGTTGTTGTCAGTACTATTATAGCTTTGAGCTCTCACGCGCTATCTCCTTTAGGCTGCTTTTCTGAGGGTGAAGTCGGACCGATTGCATATCCGCTGGGGCGAACGTCGGCGCGAGGCGTGAATTTGCCGAAGCTGCAGTGGAATACGACGTGCGGCGCAATATTTTATGTCGAGCAACTGTCGCAAGCGATGGTATCTAGTTAATTGAAGTCGTCAATTCAGTAGATCGCTGGGCCATCTGTCAATGTGTCTATGTGTGTGTTGGCACGAGCGTTGGCACCAGAATAAACTTCCGGTGCGTGAAGCTGCAGGTGAGGCCTCGATCCTCTTGATCGGCTTCACTTGGTAAGAATTCAGTGAGATGCTGACACGTGTCCCATGCCAGTCGACGCATGATGCAGGCTTGGGCGTTGATGAAAGGGATGACTTCGCAACATAGTGTTGCTTGCGATTGATGTCTGAGCACCCTTGGCAGCAATCTTGGGCATGGATTGACACTTGATTTGTCCCAACAACCAATAAATTCACCACGTGACACGACTTTTAAGGTCGGCAGAAGCCTTGTCGAGTAAATGAGGAAGGTCAGCTTTTCGAAATGATCTAGAATTTACATCTTCTGCATTGGTTGTCTTCGTCTTACCCGCGATGGGCGTGTCTGACGCATTTGGTACGTACAGCAAATGCTAGGCCCGACAAGCCTTGCTTCCAAAGGAGCAGTTCTCGCATTCTAACAGTCGGCGTGCATGTCTCGGCAGCATCGTGATGAATCAATCGTGCTCGTTTGTCCGTCCTCAGTTCTCGTCCACATTTTCAAATCGCTCGGTGTGCACATTTCGAATCCGCACTATAATTGCCGAAGGCGACGGTGTCCATTTCGATCGGCTGAGCGCCCCACCTTCCAAGTCGAGCTGTCGCGCATTCATACGCAATACGTCGAATTTATATTCATCCACATATTCTTTCTGTCATCCCAGCAGTCTTTGTCACTCACTATTTTACAGCAGGATTTCAAACGTGCAATGTCTGTTTTGATTTTTCGTTTCGTGGTTGCGAAAACCATGATGAATGTTCGGCGATACTACTGCCCATGTAACGAAGTTAATAACAGATGGCGTTGGATATGTTATCAACATGGAATAGATGCGACGGTTTTGCCATGCAACGAAGAAATTTATTTCCGGCGGTTGGAAAGAAACCTTCGCAAATTTTACGGAGATCAAAATAGAGCGCCCTCGTCCTCGATTGGATGAGCGGAATGTCGACATCAATGACGTCTCGCTCGACGCCCCATGTAATGGAGGG
>NSDO01000043.1:109590-182324 GCA_002286825.1 Lagenidium giganteum | reverse complement strand
CGGTTTGCTGCGACATCGGTTCGACGTTCTGCATTACATCCTTTATGGACACATCCAAGGTCGAGTTCCAGCAGCAATGGGATAAGTGGAGCGTTCTAAGGCTACGTATTCCAAGCTACATTGACTGCATTAACATCGTTTAATTCATTTCTTCATATTCCTGCCTTCTCTGATGTGCGCTGTTCGTTTGCACTCTTTCATGCCCGCCGCTGCTCCACCTCTTTGTCCATCGTGCGTGCCCATTCCTCCGGGTTGTCGTTATGCTCTCAAACATGCTACATGGTAACAACATGTTTAGTGTCACATGCCAATCACACACCCCAAAGACTTTGCCGAAATTTCAAGCTCCGCGGCACGCGATGCCTCGTCCTCGAGTAGTTTACACTTCCACGCCGCGTCCCGTATTTTTCGGCTGCAACCTAACATCACCATAGAGAGGTAACATCTGTTCGTGATTACATGGGCATACCATGGCACTTCCATGGAAAACCCATACCAACAAAAACATTATATAATATAACGTTACATGGGTAGTATCATCGTCCATGAATGTTTGTGTGGGTTTAGTGCATGCATCACACATTTGTCAATCACACCTTTCCAACGAACGGATTGACACCATGATTCTGGTCCAAGCCGGCGAACGTGTGGTTGACGTCACGATGGTTGGCTTCGTCAGCTCGGATGCACTTGATGACGTCCTCAACCTTGGCAGTCTCTGGCAGCTTGTAGTACGAGCGCGCAATCAGCGGCGCTTCCTTGTCGCGCCACTCGCTGAGATGTCCGTCTTGAATATCCTTGAGCAAACCGGTGTATGTGTGAACAGCCTCTTCTTCGAGATAGCCCACGAAGCGGTGACACGTACGCGGCGATACGAGGTACGTGAAGAAGAAAGCGTTGAAGAACACGCCCTGTGCACCGAGAACCATCAAACGGAATAGCAGCCCTGGCTGCTTCATGTTCATGAAGATGAGCAAGTGCATGCGCTCGTTCTCGGCTTCTTCGAGTAGTGTGTGGATCCAGCCGTAGTCACGGTGCATGGAGCGCAGTGAGCGCAGATGCCGTGCCATACCGGCCACCATTCCGGGCACACCAGCGACGGTCTCGAGGAACAAACAGCGGTTGAGCCAATCGCGCTCGGTCATAGCTCCTCCTGGTCCACGGTAGCCTGAAACAATATCAAAGCCGCTTCGCATGGTTCTGACTGCCATCAGTGCTACTCGTTCGTGCAGCTTGGTCGGCTCGTGGTGTGTCTGGTCAAGTTCTTCGATCTCTTGGATGTCGTAGACCGGGTGGCGGATCGGGTTCTCCCACACCGGTTCACCGTTGTTGCTCGATGATTGCTGATTATGCAGCGCATGTCGAGTCGACGACTGCTTGAAGTGCGTGAGCCAGCTCGTTTCGTTGGTGACGTCGTCGTCCTGCAGCGCTGGGCTAGATGCCGTCGAGAACGACTTGGCCGTCACGATCATCATAGGACGTCGCTTGGTGCCAACCCGAGCAAGCATCGTGGCGTTTCGGTGTGCGTCGCCGAACACCGTGGTGCTAGTCGTCGACAGTGCTGGTGCCACTTTTGGCAGCAGCAAAGAAGACGCTTCGTGGATGGACCGGGTCAAGATCGCTGGACGAACGGCGGCCGAGCAGACGGAGACGCGCGCGTGCATCATGATGCGTTGAAAAGGAGAGTTGCTTGGAGATCGCTTGTAAACAGCGACTTGGTTGGTAGTAGTGAGTTTGGATTGTGATCGTTGGCCAGCGACAACATGGAGGTTGACGATCCGCCACTGTGGACTGGCCCCGAGATTGATTATTCACCTGCTGTCGGGGTCAACGACACCTAGCTTCCGACTTTCAGCCAATCAGAAGACGGTGTAGAGTGAGTTCGGGTGTCGCAGACTCGGCTGTCTGGCCTGCATGCTTGTTTACCATGCAACCAAGACCGACGTTGAGGCGCACTCGCTCGACTGGATTCCAACGCATTGGCGTCTTGTATCGCAGCGGATCTGCCGTCATGTCAGTCGCGCCTGCTGTTGCGCAGGCGACAACCCGAACGCAATGGCCACCACCGGCAATTCTTGAAACTTTGGAAAGATCACCCGGTTCAAGCTGTGACAGCTACTGACGTGGCCTCCCTGTGCACGCGTCACTCAACGTCATGCTCGAGCTGCGATGGTCTACAATACGGTTGTACCTGTCACTCATCAAAAATCAAGAGTTTGTATGTATTCCTCTGTCGTCTTATTGGTTTCTGTCTTCATCCATAATTTACCGCATGCCATGCAACTCCAGGTTCGCTGGATCGTCATTTGTGTGGTTTGCTCACGTACGGATTCACTCCTTTCTCTTGGTCCAGGCCAGCAAACGTGTGATTCACATCGCGGTGGTTAGCTTCATCTGATCATGTCGTAGATTTGAGCCGTCTCGGGGAGCTTGTAGTACAAACGTGCGATCAATGGTGCTTGCATCTCCTTCCACTCCTTCAAATRGCCATCCTTGATATCCTTGAGCAAGCCGGTGTACGTATGGACGGCCTCTTCTTCGAGATAGCCAACAAAGCGGTGGCATGTGCGTGGAGAGATCAAGTACGCCACGAAAAACATGTTGAAGAACACGCTCTGTGCACCGAGAACCATCGCACGGAAGAAAAACCCGGGTTGCTTCATATTCATGAAGATGAGCAAGTGCATACGCTCGTTCTCGGCCTCTTCCAGCAGCAGCTACGATGAAGCGAGACTACGGCTGGCGATACCTACCACCATGCCTGGCACGCCAGCCACAGTTTCCAGGAACAGGACGCGATGCAGCCAGTCATTTTCCTCCATTGCACCGCCAGGTCCTCGGTATCCCGACACGAGGTTGAAACCGCTACGCACCAGCTTTACAGCCAATAACGCAACACGCTCGTGCATTTTCTTCGGGTCATGATGGATCTTCAGGATGTCGGTGATCTTGTCCAGGTCGTACACCGGGTGTGGCACTGGGTTATCCCAGATTGGATCCGCCGGGGGCACAGTGGCTGTGCCGCTCAGCGGATGGCGCGTCGACGACTGCGAGAAATGCGTAATCGACACAGGCTCCTCCGTCACATCGCTGATCTTCGCATCCGACCCCGCTGGCTTGGGCGCACCTGAAGAACTGGAAAAGGCACGGAACACAAGCAGGGGGCATTGTCGGGCGCCCCACCCGCATGGCCGTGCGCGTGGCAAGCGTCGAGCTGCGCAGCAACGGCAACATGGTCTTATGCTTGCTCTGAATTGGTCTTGCTTCGGTCTTGGTCAGTTGTTGACTGTTAAGAGCCCGTCGTCATCAACCCTCACACTTCAACGAGAGGCCAGCTGACCAATCGCAGGCGGCGCAGCATGTTCGGAGCGATATGATTGGTTAAAAACATTCCGGTTTGGTGCAGTACGATACCACACTCGGCATTGGAACAACAAGACCGCAATGTCTGCTTCCTGGGACGCAGCAAGCGCGTGACGTGGCAATACGCGCACGAGCTCCACACGCACATGCAGCTTGAGAGCGCGACGAACGTGCTGGAAGTGGCAGCAGGCGGTGGTATTGGAAGCAAAGACATCATCAGCCGCATGCAAGCCAAAGCAGCGAACACGGCCGACTGACTGTGACGGACCTGGCGCCGACGATGGTTGAGATTCCCAAGAACACGCTACAGGACGCCGGTGGCCCTCAGTCTCAGTTGGTTGTGGGCATTCGGGAAGCGAACGGTACGAACAGCTCTGAGTCAGTTGATCTGCAGATATCGATAGCTGACAGGAGATCACGTGTGTGTTCTGCAGGCCAAGATCTCAAAGAGATTCCCACAGGCACGATCGACCGCAAAATCACCAACCTGTGCCTCCAATTGGCGCCAGATCCAGACGCGSTGCTCCGTGAAGCGCGTCGYGTCTTGACTRATGATGGTCTTGYAGGATTCACGATCTGGGRCGAAGAAGCTCATAGTGGACTCTTTGCGATTGATGCGATGGTAGCGAAGGAGTTAGGCCAAGGTGACGGCTCTCCGCATAACAACTTCGCCATGAGTAAGCTAGGATTGGATGCATTGCGTCAGCGTTTCCAGGCTGCTGGTTTTTCCCAAACTCGCATTTGGTCGTTCTTGTGCGTCCTCGAACTCTGGAGCGGCGAGGAGTTTGCCAACTTCTTCAACGCAAACTACCCGGTCGAAGATAACGACGTTCGTACGAAGCGGTTTGAAGTGGCCAAGCGCCTCGCCAATGAATGGCTCGCCAAGGGCTATCCAATCGGCCTGGAAACCTGCATAATCCTCGCGAAACCATAAGTCACCTGGATCGTTGAAGCGTCACGTTTTGAGAAACCAGCTTGCGTGGCTAACGTCGTATAATGAGAGCAAAATGCCGGACAGGTTGTGCGACGCAAATATGATAATTTCGACCTGCGTCTATCCTCCGGGTCAATCGAATGACATCCAGGTGGCAGAGTCTGGAGCAAGTACGAATATTTGCTGAACAAGCGTTGCGTTTAAACAAGGTTCTTGCGTTGACCATAACGTCAGCGAAAATGAAACAATGGGAGCGCTGCTAAATATCACGGTGACCATCCACTCGCTGAAGCAACGAATGCTCCCATTGTTTCTTGTTTCATTTTCGGAAGCGATATTGAGAATGATGCAAAAGACGGAGAACGGCTGATAAAATTTTTGTACAAGATGAAGCTTCTGATGGTGTGGGGTCAAGCAAGCAGGACGAGTATATGACATTCTGAATTAAGTGGGTATCCAACATCTAAATACATGGAAAGATCCACTACATTTGCAGCAGAACGAGGCGGTCACACAGACACTTGCTTATCAATGCTTGCCGTTCTTCCACTGTGGGCAACGCTCGGTCTCCGACACACCTGCCATTTTCACAGATCCTGTCAGCTCACGATCACCGCTGACAAACCTCAAACCAGTCCGTACGAACCTTGCAAAGCGGTCTCGATGTGCTGACCGCATCCCTTCCACGTGGCCTTGTTGCACGTTGGGCACTCTACCTTGTAGCACATGTTGATGATCTGTTGAGCTCTTGCGTTCCGCGGTGCACTTTGATGAATGGCAACGTGTCGAATGACCCGCTGGCGATGCCGTGCCTTTTGGCTCAAGTGGAGGAACGATCACTGTGAGATTTTATCGGCGGTGGCCGTTGGTGAGATCGCTGGGGTCATCTCCCTTCGAAATACCCTTGATATATAATATCCCTTCTTTCTTGCATCTGCAAGCGTATCTCGCCAGTCTCTTGCTCGTGCTTGCTGACTTCAACCCCGTTTGCGTCGACAGGACGTCATCCCTCTCTCGCTTGTCGTTGTGACTGGCACATTAGAATACCACGAGGATGAGCGACGTTGTGAGTGGCATGTGCCTGACTGCATCACGTGGCAACACCGATCAGGCGACACGATGACCTGGCCTCTGCCTGATCGCGAGGGGGCACAGACCAAGGCTCTCGCTCATTGACCCAGAGAGGAGGTCAGCAAGCCATGCACAGCAACATGCAGTTAAGTGGATGGAAGCAGCAGCTCCATGCATGCACCGCCAGCATTGGCGTCATCGCATGATCATGCTGAGGATTTTTTTGCTAATCTGACGAGAACAGCAACGGAAATGGCAAAAAGATTAAAAAAGAGTTCGATCATCACACAAACTGTTCTAGGGGGTTGAAACGACAGACAAGCAAGACAAAAGTTGGAATGCTAGCTTCCTAAATACGCTTATCTGCGGCCTGTGTGGAACTTGTACAGAATGAAGGTGAACAAGAGCTCGAAGCCGACAGCGTAGGCAGCGAGGATGCCCATGTTGCGTGGCACGTCGACGTGCATCATGCCGAGGCGTTCGAGAATAGCCTTGGCTTCTGGGTACTTGACGAAGTCGAGCGCTGAGTAGTGCTTGTAGACGAACGACTCGAACGAGTACGTGTGGAACGCCATGTAGTAGCCCCAGATCCAGTAGTCTGGAATGGACGTACGTGGCACCATGAAGCCTTCGCAGAGCATGAACATGCCGAAGATACCAGCACCAAGTGCAATGCCAATGATGTAGTGCGGAACAGCGGCACCGATGACGTGCATGAGCGACTCCGCAACGACCAGCGAGAGGAACAAGTTGAGCAGGAACCACCAGAAGCCGTTGAGGTCGGCGAGCAGAACAACCAGCAATGTCGAGATGACGGCGATGAGGAAGATGCCTGGAAGCGCGGCGAGGAAGTTGGCAAGTACGTAGCTGAAGACGTTGAGCGAGCTGTTGGCGCGTTCACGCAGGAACACAGAGCGCTGTTCGATGAAGAAAGGCAGCACTGCGACCGACATGAACACCAGGAAGGCTTGGACGTAGAAGAGCAGTGGGACAAGATCCTGCTGAGAGATATCCTTGTTCGTGTACAAGTACATCGTGCCGACCATGAAGGACAGCATGAAGTACATGAACAAACGCACCCAGTAGATACCAGGGTTACGGATGTTGTTGATCGAGTTGCGGTGCATCATCACCCAGAACTGACGCATGCCAGACGGTGGGACTGGCACCACAGGCTTGAAATCGGTGACGGCGTTGCGATCGGCGACGATGAGCGAGGCCGTGTCGGCGGCAATGGTGGACGAGGCGTACGCGTTAACGAGCTTGCGGATGTCGGCGTGGCCTTCGAAGTCGGCGTTCACGAGCGTGATAAAGTACTCGGCTGGGTTCGAGTACATTGGGCACTCGTAGCCAACGGACGAGAAGTGTTTGATCGAGTTTTCGCGAGGACCGAAGTAAATGGTTTCACCGCCACTGAGCACCATGACGTTGTTGAACATGTCGTAGACAAGCGACGAAGGCTGGTGGATCGTGCAGATAACGGTGCGGCCTTCCTTGCAAAGGCGCTGAATGAACTTCATGACGTTGTGCGTCGAGGAAGAGTCCAATCCCGATGTTGGCTCATCCAACAAGAGCACCGACGGGTTGGACAACAGTTCGATGGCAATGCTCAGACGACGCTTCTGGCCACCCGAGATGCCCTTGCGGAAGATGTCGCCCACCAGTGTTGTACGGCAGCTCTGCAGACCCATGTCGTCGATGACACCGTTCACGCGCTTGCGGATTTCCCCGACCGTCACGCTCGAAGGCAAGCTGATCTTGGCCGCCATGACCAACGTCTCTTCCACCGTGAACGAGCCCAAGAGTGCGTCTTCCTGCGCGACATACGACGTGACAGCACGGAAAGTCTTGACGTTGCGCTTCTCGCCGTTGAGTTCGATCGTGCCGTCCACCTGTCCGGTGCTGATGCGGTCAGCCAGGATGTCGAGCAGTGTCGTCTTGCCCGAGCCTGACGGGCCCATGACGGCCGTCAGCTCGCCAGGTGCGCAGCGGCCCGTGACGTCCTTGAGGATTGTTTTCTTGCCCGACACGTTGTCAGCTGTCTTCTTGGCGCTCACTGTGTACGTGATGTTGGACCAGCTGAGTGTGCATGGGTTGCGGATGCGGCCGAGCCCCGTGCCAGCCTCCATGTCGCCGACGTGCTTGTACGCCGTTTCGTTCGATGGGGTCTGGCCAGGCGGCAGCTCAAAATCGACGTCAGTCGATGCGTTGCTGTGTGGAACGTGGCTCATAGCGATGGCGATGCCGGGCGTGAGCGCAAATTGCCGAGTGCGCCGATGAAGCAATCGAGCCAACGTGCGCAACCAACGCGCACCGGCGGTGGCGCAGGTCGCTCGCTCACTGCAGCCCTCACGTCGCGCATCCCAGCTGGTCCCATGCGCCGCTCACAGTTCGTTTTCGGGCCAGGTCAGACCGCCGCGGCGGCGCGAGCATGAGGTCAGGCACCCCCGCGACGAAACTCCTTTGGGTACTCTTAAATCAGTAGAAAGGCTGCGAGAGCTACTGGATTGCGACGCGATATGGGGTGAGGGTGGGGCCAGGTGGACGAGGCACACCGTCTGATGCCGTGTGCGGGTCAGGCGCATGCAGTTACCCCTTTCCCCCTCCACGGCGTCCAAAAGCAGCGTCAGCTGCGATGTGACACCTTGGCTCACGTGTGTGTGTCTTGTGTGCGCAGCACTCATGGCTTTGCTGAAGGTCATGCCGGACGTGGTGAGGCAACGCTTTGGACGCGACGCGACCACGAGCATGAGCCAGAGGGAGCGATGCGTCAGTGATCGATCACAGATTGTTGAAACAACGGCGGTAGTGAGGGATCGTCAAAGTCGGATGACAAGAGAGCCTACAGCGCACTGGTGTTGTTCCGGTTCGCGAGAGGGAGCAACGCGCACCAGCAACAGCCGAGGAGGTGGAGTGGACCTGGAGGACGACCCGTGTCCTGCGCACTGCGCAGTGCATGCTTGCAGCCATCGTGTGGCAATCGGTGGGTGTTCAACCTTGTTCCTCTGCCCTGCCCGTGCCAATCGCTAGCGAACCTAGGTGGTCAGCAAGCAATTGTCGCGATATGGAATGGAATTGGCATGAAAAAACTAGTTTTGGCTGGAGAAAGACAAAGAGACTCTCAAGATTGAAGTTGAATCGTCGCCTGACTGCTTGGAATGGTGGCTGATTCGGGGAATGTGCCGATAAACCAGTATTGTCCAACCCATCAGACGCCGCTCACCTCCAGCAAACGCCAGAGACTTCCATCGGATTGTGCCCTGGAATTTCCGAGCTGGGTGCTTGTTGGTTGTCGAGAGAAACGCTCGCCTCACGAAAGAAACGAAAATTCGGTGTCCCATACGAACGGTTGTGGCCGTTGAGAGTACAGATGCAGCCCATCTTCTCCCGCTCAGAATCTGAAAAAAGGGTAGGCCACTATTGGCGCACCGCTTGGTGCTCTGCGCCGAGCGGCTGTGGTGAATCGCGATCAAGAGATTTGCCCTGCATAATTTCTCCACCGCCGGTAGAATGGGCCTCATGGGTCAATTCTACGGGCACCTGCATGCGCTCCACATCGGTCAAAGCACATCAACGAACGAACAGACTGTGGGTGGCGAACAAGAAGCCACAAAGATTGAACGAGCTGAGTTTTAAGCCTGCTGGGATGCCATCTGGGTGGACGGATTCGCGCCGTCACGCGCGAGGCTGGTCGTGAACATCCGCATCAATTGCTGCAGGCGCACAAGAATTTGTTCGTTGGCGCACGTGAGCGCACTTTCATCGAACGGGAACTCGACGGACGCCACGCCGTTGAACAACTCGACGCGACAAACGCTGTCGTCATGGTTGTCGCTATGGCTGTCGCGTTCTTTCACATTGCGGTAGGGCACTAAGTGCTGGCATTGTTCACAGGTCAGAGGACATCACACCACCACTTCCAAACCACCTGGTGCAGGCACTGATGCAATGCGGGCGCACACACCTGATCGAGGAAGGCGTTGAACTTATTCCTCAGTTGCTGCACATCTTCCTGAGGTCCGCGCCCCCTCGTGCATGGGGAATCGCACGGCTTCTCCATCTCTCTGCTCCCGAGCGCCTCTGCAATCGCTTCGGCTTCGTCCAAGCACTCGCTGTGGTCATCACCGTCCACTTGCTTCACGCAGTGTCCCATGATGACCTGAACATCCATGAACGAAGCCACAGATGGGCCCGAGGCAGCGAGTCCAGCGCCTTTGCAGTGGCGCACGATGGCGACGTGGTCGGTCTCTGGATCAATGGCGTAGAGGAAGCCGACGGCGAAGCTACCGTCGACGAGATGCACGCGCACAGCGCGTCCGATGAGCGAACGATGCGAGTCGAACAGCGATGGCATCTTGACGCTGATGACGGAATGACGATCGAGTGAGAGGGGGGAGAATGGGTGGTGGGGAACAATGAGGATGCAGGAGCGAACGCGAGCGCACTTGGCATTAACGTTGATTAGTATGAAAGCGTTGTAAAAGCAAACGAAAAGAAAAAAGGAAGAGGCATGCAATGCAAGCATACTAAAAACTCTCCTGGTGGTAGGCTACATGGTCCAGGTGGACTGGCAGAAACTGGGAACGAGGCTTCAGAGCTGACCGATTAGAACGGATTGGACGATGGCTTCTCAATGCACACCCAGATGACGATGAACACAAACCCGCACGCCACGGACAGCGAGCCCATGAAGTTGCCCTGGTCCATCAGACTGTGGTAGCTCCAGCCGAAGTACTCCTGGATGCTCATGCGGACGCTAGGTCCCAGCTTGTAGACGATGAACAAGCCCATGAGCAGACTGGCAAACAGCAACGAAGCACCATGCGACGTCTGCATCGAGTTGTAACCAGCCATGAAGCGCACGACAGCCCACACACAGCCAGTCAGCGTGCCGAAGAAGACAATCACGTTCGGCAACTCAGCCGTCGAGCCGCGCGAAGCACCACCAGTGTTAAACCAACGTGGCTCCTTGCCAGTGAGCTTCCACCAGAACGCTTCGAGCACAGCGGTACAGTTGGTGAAACCGTACGCGAACCACGTTTCCTGTGATCGGACGACATCGTTGTTCTCGACAGTGCGGTTGCTGAGAGCAGAGAGGGCGCCCTGGACGATCAGCTTTGGCACCAAGCCATACAGCAATCGCAAACCCGCCATGTAAATAGGGGCGTTGCCCGAGTACAGGAAGTAGATCGTGATGTAGAAGAAGATCACAGCCGAAATCGAGCCGAGCGGGTAGAGAGTGCCGTTGATGTAGAACACCCAGCGCATGAACTTGTTTGGCTTGTGGTACTTCGGCACATTCACTTCTGGCAGCTTCCATTCTGGGTCGAAGTACTTCTTCTTCTTGTTCATCAGAGCAATCTGGAAGTTACCCTTGGCCCAACGCTTACGCTGAGCAAGCGAACCAGCCACCGAGTCAGGAATCAAACCTTCAGCCAGTCGAATACGTTCCGACGCTTCGCCTTCAAAATCCTTGCGGAAGTACAGAGCCTTCCATCCCATGGCGCACAGACGCTGACCAGTGTAACAATCTTCAGTCAAACTGCCGTACTGGATACCGCCAATCGAGTCCAAAGCTTCACGACGGAACATAGCGTTGGTACCGGCGAACGAAGCGCAGTTGTAACCATCCTGACCAGTCTGGATAGCATCGTAGAACGTGGCGTTACGATGTCCAAGAGGATCACCAATCTGCAACTGCACGCAGTCACGGAAGTACTGAGGAGTCTGCACGAACGCCACAGCGTTGTCGCGAACGTCATCCGAGTACGTGTGCAAAACCGAGATGCCTTCGTCACCACCGCTGATGTTGCAGCGACGGCATTCACCCGACTTGCCGAGCTTAGCGTCGCAGTTGACGCAACGGAAGTCTTTTTTCGACGCACGCGTGTCGCTCACCGTGCCGTTCACTTGGCGACGATGGAGATCACTGTTGACGTGCATCGCGTTGTCAAAGCATTCCTTCGAGCAGTAGCTGATGCGTTCTTCTGGCACACCCGCGATCTTGCACGATGCACAGCACATCTTGGCGACGTTGTTGCAGCCAGTGCAGCAGCAGCCGTACTTGGTCTTATCCTGGCGATCTTCATCGTCGAAGAAGAATGGCAGAGTAGCAAGAATGAACTTCGGGTGAGGCTGCATATCCGTATCCAAAATCATCAGGTAGCGTCCGTTGGCGCCTTCGTTGTACAAGCAGTTGTTGATGTTGCCTGCCTTCGAGTAGTGCGTTTCTGGCTTGACACGACCGATAAAGGTCACGTGTGGCAGACCAGGATAGCGGTAGTCATCACGGAAAGAGCCGGCAGCGCAATCGAGGCGGTTGACAACCTTAGGACGCGATGGCGATGGCAAGTTGGCCGACGAATGAAGCTTCCGCCACTGGTACACTTCCATTTCTTCATTTGGATCGCAGACACGGTCGTACATGAACTGCGCCACTTCCTGACGCAAATCACCAGCGGTCTCGAGGATACCCTTGTTCAGTTCGATGGCAGGCACTGGATTTCCTTTGGTCCATTTCGCCTTGCAGTAACCATCATCAAGGATGTAAATCTGCAAGAGGTGAGGTGGATACTGCAAGTTCATGCAGGCCATCAACGTGTCGATACATTCTTCAGCAGGTTCAGAGTAATGGCACAACAGCACATCGCACTTTGGCCACAACTCATCTGGGACCTTGGGGTCGAATTCATCGAAGTACTGAGCTCCGCGGCGAACTGGCTTCCACATGCCAAGGTAGTACATCGAGCCGAGGAAGAAGCTGAGAATTTCAGCGAAGATCAGCGTGAAGTACGAAATCCACTGCGGAATTGGTGGGTCCTTGAAACACTTGACGTTGCCGACACCGCCGATGTCAAGGTACCATTGTGGCACCCTAAACCAGCCGCTCATTGGCTTATCCCTGCACGAGAGCGTCTCCAGCGACGTACTGATGATGGTACCGCAGTCTGTGGAGCGACGAGCAGCATCGCAAGGCTCCAAACCGACCACGAACCAGAAGATCAAACCAAAGATTTCCAGGAGCGCGGTGAGCAAGAAGAGGAAATAGAGCGCACGGTACGTGGTGATACCCTTCATCTGGTACTTGCGAACATTTGGGAGCTTGCGCTCAATAATGTTGCCGGCACCGTTGGAGACAATAGCACGCTCCACACCCTGGAACCACATGCGGTATTCGTCATCAGTCTCAGGACACAACACCCAAACACGGCGCTTGGTGTGGATCTCGAAACCCTTGTGCGGCAGATCCAAACGCGCGCATGGACGCAGCTGCAGGGCGTCCTTGAGCTCGATGGCACCAACCACGAGATCGGCATTGCGCGTCGTGAAGTACTGACGGCAGTCCAAGTGGCTGTGGAAGTAGTAAACCTTCGACTTTTCCAGCGCTGTGTCGCATCAAGCACAGACGTGAGTCACTTACTGCCATCATTACAGAGACCATTTCGATTCCCCGTAGTTACACAAGCAAGCATACCAAAGTAGCGACGCTTCCAACTCTTGTGGATCGGGCCCTTGATCGTGCGCTTGCCCTGCTTGTGCATGTAGCCGTGCACGGAGATGATGTTGTCGCGCTGTGCGTCGTTCATGACGCCCACGGCTTCCGACATCTGCATCTGCGGTTGCGGAGGCGCGCGCGGGTCCACATACCCTTGCTGCTGGCCCGCTGGCCGCCCTTCCACGCGCACTTCATTGCCTCGGCGCGAGATCTCGGCCTCCATATCCGCGCTCGCTCACGAGTGACTCGACGCTACCACGCCTTGCAGTGAGAGCTGTGGTGTCGTCGCCTCTCCTCTCGGTCAGAGCGTCGGTTGCTTTCTGCCGCGCGCTGTCGTCGCCGCCTCTGCCCGCGTTGGTTTCCTCCACCCGCGACCCGAAGGAAAGAACCGAAGCCCAACTGGCCCCCACTTGGCCACGCCAACAGAGCAAAGCTCCACTCCGAGCCGACCCAAGCCCCTACCCGCACCACTGGTGTCCACCACCGTCCACAGGCAAAAGTCCGGCCCCACCAGCTTTTAGGGGTGGGAAACAGGTGAGGCGAGCGGATCCACCGCCCTACCCGCGGGCACCTCGACGAGAGCGTTCCATTTGGATTCAGTATGGGTCGGCTCTCTAACGGCTATCAACCCAACCTCCACAGAGGAAGGGTTTGAAGGGGTCGGGCAATTGGCGGTAAAAGAGCCATGAGCTTGGCAGCGTGATGAGCCCGAGCCCTATGGGCAAGCCGACCCTCATGGCTGCGTGGGGACATTTGCTTGGCTTGGACTCGGAATGGAGCAAAAATCCACAAAGACTGGCGCTAAAATGCGTGTGAAATTCTGGATGCAAGCACTGTCGCCATGATCCAGCTGGTTGGCGATTGGTTACTGGGGTTACTTCCCATCAGTCTGTCACACACTGACTTTTACGCTGCAATCTCATCGCTGCTCACCGCGAATGGATTTCTCTTCGACAACGCTGTCCAGTCATGCACGTTGGTGGCATTCACACACACACAAACGCTGTTGGTTGCACCCATCCCAGACACAAACGCATGCTTTGCGTTGGGTTGCAACTCTTGATTGTTGGTCGGTTGTTCTCACTGGGACTCTGAGCATTGCCGCACCTTGCGCGCAACACTCGGCGAAAATTTCCAACTGCGTGCTTGCACCCAACGTGGCAGCGTTCGTCTCAACCTTTGTGGAGTCCACGACGGGGACTGGACTGGCTTCAATAGGGCTGGGGCAGTGCTCGAAACTTTGGCAAAGCCGAGCTGGACGCGAGCCGACGGTTCAAGAAAATTACGAGGATGACACACAGGCTGTCATAGGTCAAGCCCACAGCGTACCGTGATCACTTGCATCATTGATGCGCGCCACACGCAGCATGAGATAACAAACGCATTCAATTTGCAGCGCTGGGGTGCAGGATCTACGACTTGACGGCAATGTTCATCAAGTGCTCCATGAACACCTTGAGACTGACGTCGTCCGTGAAGATGACTTCGCCCTGCCCATCCATGCTGTTGTGCGTCACGGACGGGTTGAGCTTGGCCATGAGGAAACGCGATTGACTCTTGTGCTGATCGCACACGACGTAACGTGGCACTGGGAAGCGCGAGTCCATGATCAACTGAGCGTCGGCCTGTGGCGCCTCCAGCAGGTTCTTGAAGTTGATGTGCGATGGGTCCTCGTGGAACTTCTGGTCGCGCCAAGCTGCAATGGTGTCGCCGTGGAAGACGACGACATAGAAGAACGAGTCCAGTAGCAGGATGGTGTCGGTGCGCACACTCGACGAATCCAAGAGTGCGGCCACTGGTGGGCCGTTGAACGAGTACGACAGAAGCGAAGGCTGGATCATCACGAGCGAGTTCGTGGTGCTTTCACGCATCAAGCAGTGGCGATACGACGAACTCTCATCTGGCGAGTAGCCGAAGACCGTGAGGAACTGCGAGCGACGCAGGTGGAACATGAACTGCGGGAAGATCGAGAACTCCGGCGACAAGCGGAAGCTAGATGGATCGTCCTTGCGGTAGTCGGCGAAGCGCGCTGCCAAGCGAATAAGCGAGCGATCGACCCAACGGACGATGTCGAGCTGCTCCTCGCCCTGTTCCGAGCGGTGCACGGCAATACGCGCCAACAGGACGGCGGCGGCTTCCTGATCGAAACCACGGCCCATCGACTGCGTGTCGTTTGGATCGACGGTCCATGGACCACAGATCGTCGTGACACGCGTGCGGTAGCGGCCGCTGGCGTGCTGATAGCGGGTGATGAACTGGATGTAGCGAGCCTTGCCTGGTGGCAGAGCCGCCTGGTTCGACACATCGAAGTACACAGCGATGGTGGTGTTTGGGTCAATACCACCCATCGACCACGTGTTGGTGCCACCGACACCGATCTCGACTTCCGACACGTTCTTTGGAGCAGCGCCCTGGCGCTTGAGGGCCGCACATGGACCGATGGCACCGGCAACCTTGAACTCGCGGCTCGTGAGCACCTCCAGCGAACCAGCGAACGCCATGGTCAGCTGATCCTTGTCGCAGTCAGCAGCTTCGTCGGAGAACTTGCTGAACATGCGGCGGAAGGATTCACGGAAGACGGACTGACCGAACGAATCGGCCAAGACAATCACACCACCGGTCTTTTGCACGCACGCCTTCATTTCCATCACACCACTCTGATCCAACGAGCATGCGAAAATATCGACGACGTGGTTGTTGTTCACGCAACGGTTAGCGAGCTCGCCGTAGTGCACCAGCGCCTTCTTCGTCAATGGCGCGTTGTCCTTCTGGAGATCCGTGTGCGAACGAATGTCTTCCTTGCGGTCACGGCCGACAATGGCGCCAGGGCCGACAGTTGGAGGACCACCGACGAACATCATGATGCGAGCACCCTGGCCACGGTAGGTAGCTTCCAAGAGACCCACGCACACCGACATGGCGACACCCGTGCAACGCTGTGGACGCTGGTCCGCCGCGACTGGCCATGGATCCTTCTGCAAGTCTTCCAAGATGGACTCCAAGTTGAAGCCGCACTCGAACACTGGCAACAGGAATCGAGACGCGTTGTTCGTCTGCTGTTGCTGTTGCTGCTGCTGTGGGTGCATTGGCGTCTTGGCACGGTTGAGCGAGTTCAGGCCGAGCATGTCGTGCACCTGCTGAGCAGTGAAGTCCTTGTTGCCACGGAACACATGCGACTTGGGCACTTCTGGGAAGCCGAGTTCGTGCACGTGCACCATCGTGCCGAACGTGACGAGACCAATGAGCGCATCAGGAGGCAGCTGATTGAGCGTCTGCTGGATCGAGTCCTTCAGTTCTTCGAGTTCGTCTTCTGGGATGCACGTGTCGATACAGAACACAAACACTGGAGGGCCAGCCTGGCGGTTCTGGAGCTCATACTCGAGCGTCGAGTACTGCGGAATGAGCTCAGCAGGCAGGTTCTCCTGCGTGATGTTCTCAGCGTAGTGCGGTGGAAAGTGGTTACGCGTCACGCAGAATGGGCAGACCCAGAGCTTCGAGACAAAGTCCACCTGGCAGTACGGGTTGAGCACAGCCATACACGACTTACAGTGGATCGGGTCGTACTCAAGTGCTGGAGGAATGCCATCGATCGGCTTCAGCGGCTGGTACAGACAACCGATAGGGATCACACAGCGCGTCTGCTCGAGCTTGGTGCACGGCCAACTGTTCCACGAAAAGCGCACACCATCGCGGGCCTCGTTGCCGTGGAAATCCCATTCCTGCGGCGGCATACCTGGCTGCTGCTGGCCGTAGCCCTGCTGGCCGTACTGGTCGTAGCTACCCTGCTGCTGCTGACCATACTGATCGTATCCTTGCTGCTGCTGCTGCTGCTGGCCGTACTGATCGTATCCTTGCTGCTGACCGTAGCCCTGCTGTTGCTGGGCATAACCCTGCTGCTGCTGCTGGCCGTAGCCCTGCTGCTGGTCGTAGCCCTGGTTGTAGGTGTTGCCGCCGTAGTTCATGGCTGCGTCTTCCCCCTTGCTCGACGTCGACCTCGTGAACCTCGCTCTGAGGCTTTGGCTCCCTTCGACTGCCACGCGGTCTCGAGGCGGTCGTGATCTCCCACCACACGAGCGACACGTCAAATCTTGCTGGAAGCTCCACTTGAGGTGGACCACACTATTTACCGCGAAGTCGAAGTCACTATCCGTGGGTGGATACGCCACTATTCCGTCGCGTGCACGCGTTTTTACGACACACTGTTTGGTGCGATTGACAATGCAATTGGTCGTGGGATTGAAGTCCCGAATCAATCACGTCACACGCACACAGCATCCGCCAAAACGATCGAACGCATATGGCATGCATTGATCCAGCGCATTGTGGCCATGTTATCCAGCGCTATCCACCATCATCATGCTGACGACAGCCGTCGGCTGTGGCATGGCGTGGCGCCTGCATCACAAATGCCGTCTCCGTGATTGGCTGCGAATCGTACTTAAGCGACCACGTAGCGTTGAACAACCACTTTCCTGCATGTTTTTATCGTCGCTCGATCTGTGACGATGTGGGCTTTGACCTTGTATTCGGGGCACAAGAGTACCAAGCCACAGGAGGACGCAGACCAGAGCACATTTCGTCGAAACGGAACCCGTCATCACCTCGGCGCGGGACATCGATCGATCGCCGCGTTGGCCGCACGCCAGCACCAGCATGAGCAGCGAACAGTCCACCGCCGCGGGCGCGAGATCTCCGCTGCCTCCTCCTCCGCCTTCGTCGCCGCCGCCGGTGTCGCCCGTGGCTGTCACAGTTGTCGGGGCGGATGGTCCGAACCCGTACGAGATCGCCAAATCGCCGACCATCAACCTGAAGCAGGCGGCCGAGCACCTCTTCCCGGCGCTCTTTGAGTACACGCAGCCATGCGAATCGATTGGGATCACGGGATCTTTTAACAAGTACGTGCAATGCTGAGGGATATGCGACGGTGGATTGACTGATCCGTCCGTCTCGTCGGCTTTTGTTGTCGTGCAGCTGGGGATCGCAGATCATGTTGGAGAGAAAGGAAGGCGTGGGTGCTGATGGCAAGCCAATGCCATTCTCGGTCATGCTGCACTTGCCGCTGGGTACGCACTTCTTCAAGTACTGTGTCGACGGTGCGTGGAAGTACGACCCAGAAGTTGTGTTCGCACCGGACGAGTACGGCAACTTGAACAACGTCATCAAGATCTCGGCCGAGTATGACGAACTGTCGAACAAAGTGATCAATCGACCCATCCGCACCATCCTGCGCGACAATGCCAACGGATACCCGATGATGAATCCTGCAGCCAAGGAAGAGCTTGCGCGGCTTAGATCGCAGCACTCGCCCGTCATGAAAGGCTGTCGCTCACCGTCGCGTCCGGACCGCACGCATAAAGCCATGTCGGAGCCAACACCAATGATTCTGCCTCTGCGAGAGCCTCAGGAGACACAGGACTCGGAGTACGGGCTGGACCCGGATCAACTGCACCACCACCACGTCGCGCATGGCGGAAGATCGCGTGCTGGTACGCTGACGCGATCCAAGAGCGAAGAATCGTTGTCTGTCGCGTCTTCTGTGGAGGAGATGGGACCCATGCGCAAGTACTCGCAGTACGTGCAAGACGTCGTGTCAAGTTCGGTGCTGCTGGCAGCGACGACGCAGCATTTTGGTGGTGATTTGGTTACGCAGGAACACAGCACACGTGCTCAGCAAGGTGGTCACCGTTCATCGATCACGTTTCCTCAGGGAGAGCAAAAAGCACGACGAGGTGGCAAGCTCATTATCTTCTTGGTTGGGCTTCCAGGAAGAGGCAAGACGTTCATTGGTCACATCCTCGCTCGCCACATGACCTGGATGGGTCATCAGTCGAAAGTGTTCAACACGGGCGAGTATCGTCGTCTGTTGGTTGGTGCTAGCGTCAATCATGCGTTCTGGGATCCGAACAACGAAGAATCGTACAAGAAGCGCGAAGAAATTGCCAAGCAGTGTCTCGAAGACGCACTCCAGGCTATGGAAACTGATGCTTGCGACTGCGTTATCTTCGATGCGACGAACGCTACGCGTGAACGCCGTCAGATGCTGCGCGAGACAGTTCTGCGGCGATACAAGTGCGAAATGCTTTACATCGAGTCTGTCTGCGAGAGCCCTGAGATTATTGCGTCCGCCATCAACGAAATGAAGCTAAACTCCGCCGATTACGCTGCGCAGACACTGGAAGAGGCTGCTCAGGACTATAGCAGTCGCATCCAGCACTATCTGGCCGTCTACGAACCGCTGCTGTCTGAGAAAGAAGACGTGCCGTTCATCAAGGTTATCGATGTGGGGCGTCAAATCTTCTGCAACCAGGTGTACGGCTACCTTCAGTCCCGCATCATGTTCCTCATGGCCAACCTCCAGCTCAAGCCTCGACCAATCTGGCTCAGTCGTCACGGCGAAAGCATGTACAACACCCAGAAGCGCATCGGTGGTGATGCACCACTCAGCCCTCTCGGCATGCAGTACGCAGTGCAGCTTGATCGGTTTATCAATACGTACTACCCGGCTCCTGACACAGACTTGGTGGTGTGGACTTCTACGATGCTGCGCACGGGCATGACTGTCGAGCGCATCGCTGCCCGTGGCCGCCCGATCGTTAAGTGGAAGCAGCTGGACGAAATCGACGCCGGCGTGTGCGATGGGCTCACGTACGAGCAGGTCGCGGAGGAGATGCCAGAGGAATACCTAGCGCGCAAGAACAACAAGCTCCATTATCGGTATCCGCGCGGTGAATCGTACCAGGATGTGATTCATCGCCTCGAGCCGGTCATCACCGAGCTCATGCGGATGGATCAGCCTGTGCTCATCGTGGCGCACCAGGCCATTCTCCGTGTGTTGTATGCGTATCTGACCAACAAGTCGCCGTCAGAGTGCCCGACGCTCAACATCCCGCTCCATGTCGTCATCCAAGTCACGCCGAAGGCATACCAGTGCGAAGAAGTCTGGCACCGACCTATGTAAGGAGCGTTCGTCGTGTTCACTGCACTTCAAGCAAGTCAAGTCAATCAGCGTTGTCCTTGAAGTTGCATTCCTTATTCTTATTCCACAGCGTACAGCAATCTAGAACAACAAATTCTGTTGGACCCCGTGGTGTCATGCCAGTGTGAGGTAATACAGCTCGATCCGATTGTCTTTTGTGCCCACTGTTTCAACCATAAGCTTCCACGACAATCGAGTCTCCGCGTCCACAAAGGCCAGGAACTTGTCAATGCCGTCCTGGTTTCTTCGCTCGACACCCATGATCACGAGTGCCTTTGGGTTCTGCTGGCACAGCATCTCCATGGTTTGCGCCAACGCTCGCCAGGATTGGCCATACAGTGGTTCGTAGATGCAATCGCATGACAGGATCACGTCGATCGGTTCATTTGGGTGCGCCGCCAGGTACTCGTTGGTCTCCTTCACTCCCCAGCTTAGTGGTCGCGCCACAATGGCATCTGACGACGCGTTCTCGTCCACCTCGGTGAGTCGTAGCACTTCCATGTTGCTGGAGAGGTTTCTGTGCATGAGCTCCAGAAGATCATCTTGTTCCGTGATGATCACGTGATTGGCGCCGCCAACACGAGCGGCCATACCAGGGACACCACTGCATCATGTGTTCGCAAGATCATCCAAACCGTAAACAGCGTCAGTGACAGCCACTGCGACATCCAATGGTTGCAGGACGTACATGCCTGCGCCAAGCTCGATCACGCGGAGCGTGTTGGCTGGGTCATCCAATTGCGTCTTGTACTTGACCAAGAAGTGTCGCGCCAAGTAAACAGCAGCATCCCACAGCAAGGTACCAGCCCATGCAGCACCTGAGAACAACGGCGCCAGCTCTTCCTCTCGCTGATCCACACACAGATAACCATGTCCATGCCCATGATCAGCAAATATTGACACCAGCGGAAGCAATCCCACATATTTCAGTACCAGAAGCAAAGATAGGTGCAGGTCCTTGCCCTGCACGTGCACTCGCGTGGATTGCTCGACGGTCGCCACGTCGGCATCAAACACCTCGAGCTCGGTCGTTGCTCGCATAGCGTCGGCCATTGCGTTCGCCATCCCCATTGCCATCTGCTCCACCCACGAACCAATGAGAAAGGCAGGCGCACGGCAGTTCTTGTTCTCCAGTTGGTTTCCCTCTTTTCACCAACATGGCGCAGGAGTGACCTGTCGCCCCATTGCGCCAGCTGAACACACCGGGGAAATTCAATTCACCAATCACAGTTTGCTGCCTCTCTGTGCCAAAGCGGGCCAACCATACAATCCGCCATACATTTGCGCAAGGAGTCGGTGCCCAGGGCGTCTATTGCAACAGCACGAAAGGTCAGGGCTGGGGGTTTCGCTGACGCCAACTTTCCAGAAATTACCATTCTAGCCGCGCGTGCGGGCGTTCCCTTCCCGTGCACCAGGCACGCAGCACCGGGCTGTGCTCGGACAGTGCCAGAGCTCTCCCAGCACGGCAACGCGACCGACATCAGCTCAGCTCAGCTCATCCAGGCGAGGTGCTCGCTCAGCTCTGCTTCTGCCTTTCCATTGACAACGCCCCTGCATCGATACACCACCAGCGCACCATCCTGCGATGTCGTCCATGTACCCGCAGTCGCCGCGGCGGATGGACAACCCCCACTCAAACTCAGATTATGCTCCACGCAGCAGCACGAACGTGTGGAAGGACACACAGGCCGAGGAGCTGTATGGGAGCTACTTGGACGGCCCCAGCGAGATGCAGTTGCGCCCGACGATGACCACGCGCATGACCATGGGCGCCGCGCCAGCGCACCCGGACATCACGGTCGGGCTGCTGGAAGACGACGATTCGAGCGGACACAAGAAGAAGTCGTACACGGGGCGCAAGCGCGTCTGGCCGGGTGCGATGCTGCTGCTGCTGATCACGCTCTGCTCGCTGAGCGCGATTGGATGGTTCGGCGTGAAGAACTACAACAAGGCGCAAGACCAACAGGCCGTGTCCGACATCGCGTCCGGTGGCATTGTCGGTGGCAAGCCACGCAAGCGCGCCAAGACGATCCCACTCAAAAGTACGTGAACACATACTGTCTACTGCGGCACGTGGGCTTATTCTGATGTTGTGATGCCTGTTTGTTTGTTGGTGAATTCAGTCTGTCAGATGCCAAACTACGTCACCGACAATGGCAAGCTGTATGCGACGGGCAACGGCAAGAAGGTGGAAGTGCGCTTTACGGGCATCAACTGGAGCGGTATGGAGAACTCGGAAGGTGTGCCCCACGGTCTTGCCAAAGGCCAGAGCAGCATCGATGACATCGCCAAGAAGCTCGCTGCCATGGAGATCAACGCCATTCGCCTGCCGCTGAACGCCAAGATGATCATTGACAACTCGGAACCATCTCTTACCAAGTTTGTGGATCCTTTCACGAACCCAGACTTGGCCGCAGTGAGCTCGTATATGGATATGATCAAGAAAATCATCCAGGGATTGGCCAAGCAACAGATCGCGGTGCTGCTCGATCTGCACAAGATTGATCCTGAGTACACCGACACAACGTCTGAGGAGCTGTGGTACACGAAAGAATACCCAATGGAAAAGATGGTGGATATGTTCAAGACGTTGACCAAGGGGTTGTGCGACGATCTGCAATACAACATCATTGGCATTGACATCAAGAACGAGCCTGTTGGAGGCTGTTGGCCAGCCGACGACAAGGACGATTACTGTCCAAAAGACCAGAACTGGCCGCGTGCCGTTGAAAAGATTGGTAACGAGATCCTCAAGATCTGTCCCAACTGGCTCATTGCTGTCGAAGGCCTCTTTGCAAAGAACATTGTGGCCGAGTTTAATGGTCAAAACGTCACTTACAGTGACTGGTATGGTGCAAGTCTGCAGAATGCGACCAAGAACCCAGTCAAGCTCGCGACGAAGAACAAGATCGTGTACGCACCGCATTTTTACTCGCCCAGTGTGTATCCGGCATCCTACTTCTTTGCCAAGCACGCCATCTCCGACACTGGCAAGCTTACGTTCGAGGAATATCCGGACACAGACGATGGCAACGCCTTGCTGAAGAAGGCCGTTTACACTGTGTTGGACGAGTCGTTTGGCAAAGTGCTGACAGCCACGGGCACTCCGATCTTCTACGGCGAGTTTGGTGGCATCTACGGCGAGGCCGAAAAGCTCAAGGGCAAGACGAGCACGCGTGTGATCGATCTGATCATCAAATACGCTGCTGATAAAAACATGACGGGCGGGTTTTCGTGGGCTGTCAACCCTGATGGTCGTTATGACTTCAACGACAAATTTGTGAAGCCGAAGGAAGAAGGTTGGCACTTTGGTCTGTACAAGGACAAGTACTGGGACAAGTACAACGAAGACTACGCCAAGGGTTTGCAGCAACTCAAGGGCAACGGCATCATCCCTTGCTTCGAGAAAACTATTGGCGGTGACACCTCCGGTGCTGGTTCAGCGTCTGCCCCCACATCGGGCGCTGGCTCAGGTGCGACGACACCGAAGGCAACACCGAAGGCGGCGGCCGGAACGCCGAAGCCTGCTACGGTTGCGCCACCTGCGCCACCTGCTCCACCTGGACCACCAGCTGGTCCTTAAGCGTGTTTTTGAAATTTGTGCGCTCCTGTTCGCCTGATAGATTGGATTAAATAGCAAAATGTGCACGACCACTGTTTGAACTGCCTAGGAGCTCGTGTTCGGCCAGACGTGGAGATAGCATCAAGTCCGTACGGAACGCTGACGCCATGGAGATGATAGTGTGGCGTGCTAGCAATGTGCTTCAATGTGCAATGCAGTCGTGCGATGAGTGTGGCTTCGGAATTTGCGGATGACCATCCACTTTGACATCCAACAGACATCCGAGATTCCCCACACGACGAGCACCAAGGCATCATTATGAACGAGCACGCACAACGACATCTGAGAACACGCCAGCTTCATCACTGCTTTCCTCCCTGCCATCACACAGGGCGTGGAACCTGAGAATCAGCACGACCGAGCCATCATCGACGTCAGTCTGGTAATGAATCTCCCCAGCACGAATCTTCCGATAATCGTTTAATTTTAGCAGGGTATTCGTTCATACAGTCTTTAGGTGGTGAGCCATTTCACTCTGTCAATCACCTGTTGAACGGGATATTAGTTATGAAGGAAGCCGTGCGATCTTGAAGAGGCGTGCGTCGTCGCTGCTGCTGTGCATTGATCACCAGCTGTGGGCTCACCCTCGTCTGTGCCGGTGCTGTCTGTCACAGCACCTCCACGTTCCGTGCTCGGGTGCGTGTGCATGGACATCAGAAGACGTCGCTCAGGTCTGCAGTGCTGTGCTGAAGGCATTAAGGCCGACTACCCAGCGTCTTAACCTCACTCTGCAATCCACTGCCATCAGCACAAGCCTCTGCTATATTGTGAAATGACCTTCCCAGCTCTTCATCCCAAGTCCAAGCTGTACGTGACGGCGCTAGTGGCCTTGGCCGCATGTGCCCCAGTTCAAGCTGAGCGCAGCAGCGGTATGGAGAACGCCCTTCGCGGTGGCGCGTGGACGTTCCACGATGGCAGTGAGCAAGAGCCCTGCAGTGGTGACAGGATGGACTGCGAGATCCTCAACGGGATGCTCAGCAAGGACATCAATCCGTTCTTCGAGGCATTTGACTCGATTGTCTCCGACGATTCCGACAGCCCGGACATGAGTGTGTTGACCTCCAAAGCTGTCTTGGCGGTCTCCAGTACGCTCATTCGACACCTCGACGCCGTTTCTCTGTCGTTCCAGCTCCAGAACGTTGCGCCAACGCAAAAGGACTGGGTCGGCGTCTATTGTGTTGACGAGCAAGCGCCTGTAGGCGACGATCAGTACATGGATTGGCAGTGGACGTACGCCAAAGTGGCCGGCACCGTCAACTTCGGCAAGCTCACCAACATGCGCTGTGCGTGGCAGTTCCGCTTCTTCACGCAGGCAGCTGGCAAGTATGTCAAGATCGGGGAGTCGTCGTTGGTCAAGTTCGTGAACGGTCCGACGGAGCCACTGCAGGTGCACGTGGCCTCGACAGAGAAGCCGAGTGAGATGCGTGTGATGTGGACGAGCAGCAGTGTGAGCTCCCCGTATGTCTGGTATGGTACGGATCCCAACGCACTGAATCAGTATGCGCGAGCTAGTAGTACGACGTATCGTGCATCCGATATGTGCCACGAGCCAGCAACAAAAGAAGCAGCGCAGTACTTCCGGGACCCAGGCGTGATGTATACTGCAGTCATGACGTATCTGCAGCCACAGAGCACGTACTATTGTCGCGTTGGCGACTGGTATGGCGTTCAAAGTCCGGTATTCAAGTTAAAGACGCCACCGTCACCAGGAAAGCAAGCAACTAAAGCTAGTTACTTTGTGTACGGCGATCTGGGAGATTGGAATATCCGACCTACTGGCGACGCACCCATCGGCAAGACAGCAACCACCATCGATCTCATTCGACAAGACCTGAACGACCCCAACAGCAACTACGTCGCCGTCATGCACGACGGCGACGTGTCGTACGCCATGGGCCGCACGTACCTCTGGGACCAGTTTGGCGCCATGATCCAGCCAGTGGCCACCGAGATCCCGTACATGGTCGGTGTCGGCAACCACGAGTACTGCCACACGAGTGGCGGCGACAAGGATCCGTCGGGAGCACCTGGCAACGGCTTCCATCCTGAAGGCGGCAACTATGGTGCCGATTCGCAAGGTGAGTGTGGTGTGCCGCTAGATGCGCGCTTCGTGATGCCGAACAACGGCAACCGCGTGTTCTGGTGGAGCGTCGAGATGGGCCTGGTGCACCACACGATGATCAGCAGCGAGCACGACTTTACGCGGGGTTCGACGATGTTCCAGTGGCTGGAGCGGGATCTGCAGCAAGTAGACCGCAGCAAGACGCCGTGGCTGTTCTTGCATCTGCACCGACCGATGTATTGCTCCGAGGACTACCCGGGCGACTACGCGGTGTCGTTGATGATCCGCAAGCAGCTGGAGCCGCTGTTGGGCAAGTATCGCGTGGACGTGGTGTTCTCCGGTCACTACCACGCGTACGAGCGCACGTGTCCAGTGTACGGCGAGAAGTGCCGCAGTGTGCGTCTGCCGAACGGCATGGAGCAGGCGCAGGCACCGGTGCATTTCATGGTGGGGTCTGGTGGTGCCGATGTGGACAAGACAGGCTATTACAACGTGGGCTGGCGTGCTGCGGCGATGATGGAGTACGGCTACGGTCGCGTGCACGTGCACAACGCGACGCACGTGGAGCTGGAGTTCAAGCGCAACCGCGATCGCAGCGTGGCGGACTCGTCGTGGGTCATCAGTGACCACCAGTGGACAGTGTGATTGAGAAGCGTTGGAGCGTGCGACCGCTATTATAGCGAGCCGGCATGTTTGTTTGGGACGTAGTGGAGATTTCAGGTGAAAGAAAGCGTCATTGACCTGAAATTCTCGCTGTTGAGGAAGATGGATGGAAGTGATCTCTGATAGTACCTTTATCTCATTCAACAAACGCTTTCACTTTTCAATTCCAATCACCAATCACGACACCGAGGCAATGGATTCATCCCCATCTTGGATTGTTCTGATTGACTTGTGTTCGATACGTTCAGTGTGTTGAACCGTACCCATAGCCTCTGCATGGCATCGAAAATCTCGTTTGTGTTCCAGATTGCAAGTCCTCTCGCATCATTCATCCAGTTTCTTGTCGCGTGTATGCTCTCTAGATCTTGCTAATGACAGACATTGGACGAATCGCCCACATACCAAGGCGTAACAAATGAGATCGGGCGGAGAGCGCGGAAGTCGCTTGCACAGCGTGAGCAGTCTTGAGCGACACTGTGCCCATCATGGATTAGATGGCAGTAAACCAAATGCGAAACGATGAAGCACAACACTAGCATGCGGTCTAGCACTGTCTTGGCTAATCAACGCGACCGTCGATTTCGACATCTGCGCCGCTCGTCCTGAGGCTTCGCTCACTTGCCGACGAATCGGAGTTGCAACCTCTGTTTGAAACATTCGTTGCCGCTGTGACCGGCTCTAGGGACTCGGATATCCTGCTGTCACCATGGCAGCTCGTCGAAAACGGTTCTGACGTCTGCGTAGACGGATGATTGGAAGTTGAGTTTGATCGGGAATGTTCAGAAAGAAGAGAGGTCCTTGATACGTTTAAGGCAGTGGAAATTCTACGTCGGTTCCTGGCACAAACAAACCAGAGCAACCAAAGGAAGAGCTGGGTTGTTGCTGGCCGTGCGCCAACTTATCTTTCCTACTTCCATGTTTGAGCGCAATCGCGATCTCGTGTGCTGCAGACTTTGAGAACGGACTCAAACCCAAGTATGCGGAGTGAAGCTCGGCAGGAGAACAAACCGGCATCCTAAACATGCTCGCAGCGCACCTTCGAGCAACCAAATTTGGCGACACAATGGGGATATCTATCCTCGTCATGCTCAAAAGCTCTACGAGCCACGCGATGGAAGGTTGTGATGCGAGCTTAACTGAGCGAAGACACGATCCAGCGCATTGGATGCGCTCGGTGCTATTGTCGTGTGTGCGATGCAGCGTTCCGCTTAATGCAACCAATCCTGCACACTTGTCATGACCTATGAGCTTGGATACCATGCTGCAGCGTCGCAACATCGGAAGACGTGCTGCATCGCAGCCAGCAGATTGCGCTTGCTGATCAAATCTTCGGCGAGCAAGCTGCGGAGATCCTGGAACGGCGGCAGGGTGCCCGTTGAGGAGCAGTTACCGCGTGGGTACGCACTGGTGTCGATCGCACAATCTCTTTGGCCCGCGGCGAGCAGCACCATGAAGCGAGTGCAGGGAAGGATCCTTGCCCTGCTCGCAGCGCTGTGTGTACCATGCTGCGCAGATCGCATGGCCTACAAGGTCGATGTGATCTATTCCGACCAGCTCTGTCAACGTCGGCCTGTGCGTGCGCGCGTCAGCAGCGTGCTGGAGGGCACATGTCAGGACCAGCCATCATGCAACGCCAACCGCACCAGCACGGTGTGCACCAACAACTTCCTCGATGCACTGCACACAGCGTTCGGGAACAACCCGTACCTGGTGACGCAGACGTACGACTCCAGTTCCTGCAACAACTTCCTCGCTGCACGGGCGTACCTAGCCGATAACACGTGCTTTGCGGCCGGCGACACGTATATCACCGTCGCCATCGATCCCAATGGCACCGTCGAGAAAATGTATACGTGCGGTAAATATCCCGATGGGCCCAGTGACGTCATTCCCGCCGAAGTCCTGCGAGAAGCGACATGCGTCGATGGGCGGCGCTACATGCTCGTCAACGGTGAGAACTACACAAACGTGACCGTAACGTCGACGTCTCTTGACAAGCGCAGTCCGATGGCCATGGCGGTAATCGGTATCATAGTTGGTGTCTTTGCCGTGGTGCTCGTCGTGGCCGTCAGCGTTGTGCGATTGACACAGCGCGCCCGATCGGCATTCACGTCGAGTCATCCAGAGCATGACATTGAAAACTGTCTCCCAGTGGCGTCTCCGCGCTCCACGATAGGGGAGCTTGATCCACAGCTACTTCAGTATCGCCGCAGCGTCAGCGACATCAAGGACAAGCGCGTGCTAGGTGCCGGCTCGTTCTGCGAGACGTGGCTGATTCAGTATCGCGGAGGACCGTGGTTCGTGGCCAAGCGCTTAAGAGACGAGCAGCCAACGCTCACGCAGCTCAACCATTTTGTCAAGATCATCAAACTCTGCGCGTCGCTCGTGCATCCGCGGGTCGTGCAGTTCCACGGGGTGGCATGGTCGAACGATATGGACGTCCAGGCGCTCTTCGAGTTCGCCAACCACGGCAACGCAGGGATGTGGCTCCAAGCACCGTCAACTCCAAGGCATTGGACGCCCCAGAAGCTCCGGATCGCGCTCGACGTGTGCGAGGCTCTCGCGTACGTGCATTCGTTCGCGCCAGCGGTAGTGCATCGCAATCTCAAAGCCTCCAACGTGATGCTCATGGACGATGGTCGAGCCAAGTTGACCGACTTTGGAATGGCACGGCTACAGGCAGCACAGCAACTGCTGCTGGGGCTGGCGCCAGAGGTGCTATCTGGAAAGCAACAGCACGACACCAGGTCCGATATCTTCGCGTTTGGCGGCTTTCTGTCGGAGCTGGACACCCACCAAGCGCCTTTCAGTGACGCCTGTGACGCCTCCGGCGCGGCGTTGTCGAGCTCTGTCATTCTGCGACAGATTGCCACGGGCGACCTCAAGCCACAGCTATCTCCGCGGTGTCCACAAGAGCTTGTCGACGTCATCCATCAATGTTGTTCGTTCGCCCCGGAGGACCGTCCAAGCGCGACTGAGTTGCTGAAGTTGTTGGCCCGCCTGTCCCAGCATGTGTGCACTTTGGTGCCTCATCAGCAAGTCGGGGAAACGACGGAGCGCTTGTCGTTATAGTGCTCAGACGTCGTTGAACTGACGGACTAGCACTGTACACGTGCTGGTAATCGGACGCTTGTCTGGCCAGCATCTGGCCTGTGAAACAGCTCGACCGAACGCACAGCAATCTTGCTTGAAGCGAGTCCATCCATCGCCCCCCCCCCCACACTGAACCAACCGGCTGGCACTGTCGTGGCGCAGAGGCGTCCCGACCCAGGCTTCCCGTGCCGAAGCTGCTTCCAGAACGTGCTGATACCTTGCTGAAGCCACGTTGTACAGTACCTAGTTTAGGGGCTTCCTGCGAACGAAATCGAATTTTTAATAAGATTGGTTCCAGCACAGTTGCAGTTGCTGCGGTGGGACGATCACGGCGTAGGTCAGCCCGTCTGTCTGCTGAGCACCGTTGACGGGAGGCGCAGACCTGCTGTGCGGCTGTAGCCGCTGTTGGCTGTCTGGAGCAACGCATGATGTTTGGTCTTCTATCCCGTCTGGAGCACCAGTAGGCGCGATGCGGATCACGGGCACGTGCCAAGCTTCGAGGACAGTGCGGCGACCACGATTGTCTGGCTGCAAATCGTGTCTTCCGCGCCAGTGCCTCCAACTGCTGCGGCGGACTCGGTTTCCTCGTAGGCGGGTGGCTTCGGTTCCAGCACGCATTTAGCGACGGTTTCCGCAGCGACCCACGAGAGAAAGATCGAGAACAGCCATCAAGCAGCACGTCAAATCCGCTCAGCTCAGTCCTATCAAGTCCGAGATGACGTCGCCTCCATCCGTTCATCCATTGACTCAGTTGTGGCTCATCAGCGCTTGCGTGGGAGCAGACCCGCCAGCCAGTGAGTGCATGAGTGCATCACATGCCCACATCCGACGACGACGAACATGCCACTATCGTCACGTGTGACACCTGTGACATGGTGCGATCTGTTCGAATTTTCTCACGGGACCGGAATTCAGCCAATCACCACTCGACATTCGTCCCCATTAAGCCAATCAGCACGCATCGAGCGGAGCGCTATTCTGAGACCAGCCAGAGAAGCCAACCGGCACGGGAATCGTACTTAGCCGGAGGGATCAACCCTGGGTGGAGGGGTCACTTGGCGATTGACTGCTTATAAGGCTCCACCCTCATTCGACCACTTGCGTGACGACGGACGCCGCCGTGGGAGGAGACAGCGACGATGCCCGCGACCACGCCGCGGCGCCAGTGCATGCGTCAGTGCGTCGGTCTGCTGCGGGCGGCGCTCGTGCTCTCAGCGCTGTGCGGGCAGCTCGCGACGGCGGCGACACTCGCCGGCGACGGAGACAATGGCACCACAGGTGAGAGGAGAGCTGATGATGACTGATGGATCATCAATTTTGACTGATGGAGATGTGATGCATGACAGCCCGTGCGCTAGCTGACCTGAATCGCGTGCTCGACATTGACGAATCCGGTGGTCTCGACACGAAGGAGCTGGAGGCACTGCTCCAGCACGACCCGAAGGACGTGGCCAGCGCGTTCCAGAAGCTAGATCGCGACCACGATTCGGTCATCTCGCTGCATGAGCTGGATGCGCGCTGGGAATCGGTCGGTGCCGAGATGACGGTGGACGAAGTCGTCGATTGGGTCGCGTTCTCGGTCCAGCTGCCGCGCTACTCGGACCTGTTCCGCCAGCACTCGATCTCGGGCTATACGTTTCCGCTGTTGATGGAGGAAAATGGACGTCGACTGGAAGAGATTGGTGTGACTGAGGCTTTCCACCGCCAGCACCTCGTCCGCTTCCTCAAGCGCAAGTACTTCGGTATGGGCAAGCGTCCTGACGGTGTGTTGCACGCCTCGTGCTCAACCGAGTTGTCGGACGGCGCTGACTCGAAGCCGGACCAGCGTTTGGTGCACATCGCGTGGAAGCCCGCCGGTGACGGACCGCAGCGGTCACGTCTGGAGCGACGCAATCCTGGAGAGGAGCGGTGGACCCACGTCTACAGCGGCCCAGACAGTGAGTTCATCGATACGGAGGTCAGCCAACACTCAGTGTACCGCCTAGCTGTCTGGAACTCGTACGGTCGCAGCCAGCACCTGTTTGTGCGCTGCGGTGCACGCTCTATTGTGGAAGGATTGGGCACGACGCGCGTCCACTCGCTGGACCAGCTCGATGTTTCCACCGCCGAAGACAGTGTGCCGGCTGCCGGACTGCTGAGCATGCTCAAGACGTACCTGTGGTGGTGGGACGAAGTGATCGCTCTCATGCTGTTCGTCGTACTTCCGATCCGTAGCTACATCTACGGTGAAGCCAACCACGTCCTGCGGCTGCTGCGTCGCCTGCCGCCCAACAAACCCACCCACGTGGTGGTCGAGTCGGATTCGTCGAAGTCGTCGCTATCGGAGGCTGCAGTGACGGTATCGTGGAAGAAGCCCATGGACAATGGCGTTCCTATCGTTGGTTACTGCGTCCACTGGACATGCTTGCGGACGAACGAAGCCAAGCGCCTCAAGGTCGTGCGCCGACCATTGGTAACAAGTGTGACTATTGAGAACCTGAAGCACGGCGAGACGTACAAAGTCGTAGTGGAGGCGACGAATGAGTTCGGTCTCGTCACAGCCTCCAGTATCTCGACGTATCTCGTGTCAGTGCCGGAGCTAGCGAATTGCAACCTTCCGTCCCCAAAGCGCCGGGCGCCGGTGCTTCCAAAGAAGCAGTGCCACGTGTGTCTGGATCCAAGTGCGCGACGAGCAGTGCCGTTCTCGGCGGTGTTGGCGAAAAAGATCTTGCACTTCTGCAGCCGTTGTGACCGCGAGTTCTGCCACTACCACAAGGGCGAAGTGAACCACTCCAAGGCGCACAGTTGTCCTGCCGTCGGTGGTCGATGCATTTGCAAGAGTTGCAGTGTGGACATTGCGACGGCCACCGACCCAGGCGTTATTGTTCTATAAGCTTCATGTTGTGTAGCATATTTGGTACTTGCCCGTGATGCTATTGGGACCGCATGTTCCATCGAAGTCCATGAATTACTCACATCATAAACCCGCAACTGAGAATTTGAATTGTGATTTAGCATCGGCAACAACCTGACTGCATCGACAGACGCATCTTGCTGTCTAGGTGCTGCTGAAGCTGTTGACAATGGTAAATGAGGTCGATATTATGCAAATAGACCTAGAAATCAACGATGTTTAACTGATATAGTACATGAACACATCGAGGTGTTCGCCCAACGTGTGGGCTTCTCTATCCGTGCTTCTTGCTCGCCTTGGCCAGAATGCGCTGGCTCATCGTTTTCAGACGTCGCGCATCGAAGCGTTCGGCGAAGTCCAGACATGCATTCGCCGACTCGACGTCAGTCGCGGACAGCATCGTCGCAAGATGGCGTTCGCACAGACTAGCCAGTACGGCCAAACCGATCAAACTCGCACCAACGTACAGATCCATCATGTCGCTCGGTTCCATTGTTGTCGCCAGCAGCTCGAATGATCCAGTGTAGATCCACAGCAACAATCGTCGGAACGTCGGCGTCGTCATGCCATCCTGTTGCATGTATTGGAGCGTGATCTCGTGCATATCTCCCTTGCTGGTGTCGCCATTTCGAGCTGCGTGGCCTTCACTAAATCCGCCGGTGAACATCGTGTGAAAATAGTCGACCTGTGCGAGAATGGCCTTGTGCGCCAACACGCGCTCGACCTGCCCGTCTTCTTGTGGCCACAGGAACACTACATCAGCGTGTTCTGGTGTTTCCAGCACTTGCTTCATGTCTTCTGCAAAGGGATCAGTGCGTTTGGTTGAATTGTCGACCGCCCGACGCCATGAACGCTGGCAAGCAAATTCGAGTTCATCGTGCAGCACGCGCTCCGCCAGCTTGGCCAGTGCTGTCCGTCGATGCGACAACACATCCAACCGATTCGTGTACAGGAACGTCAGGAAAGCGCGGAACACATGGGGATCGACGTCCTCGAACTCATCCACCACGAGATTGGTGCTTGGTTCCGCTTGCTGGCTCCGAAGTACTCGCATCAATCCCTTAAGGTAGCCGCAGCGAGCACCAACAACCACACTGTGTGCCTCGAGTGTCGTACCGCCTCTGAGTCGAAACGAAACGTCACTGAACCAGCCTTGCTGCAGCAGTTCGTCATATCGCAACGAGTAGTGACAGCCACGGCGCTTCACGATCGCTCCACCGTGGTTGGAACCTGCACCCACTCGCACTGCCGTCTCATCGTTGATGCCCAGCAGTGGCTCCGGGTGCACGGAGCGCTGGAACTTGCCATTTCCTAGCACTCCGAAGGCGTTCCAACCCCACGAGTAGACTTGGCCTTTGTCCGTGACCGCGAACGTGCTGTGAGCGCTGCATGAAATGCTTGTGACGCGGACGTTGTTGGAACTAAGCGACTCCTGCAGCCGTGGGAAGAAGTAGTGGGAGCCATGTTGCAGGTCGTAGAAGAGCTCACCGGCACCGTGCTGTCCATATTCGCTGTGGCCCCACGTGTACACTTGACCGTCGTTGGTAACTGCGACCGAGTGGTGACTCCCGGCCGCAATGGTCGCTACAGGCTTGGGCACTGGTACGTCGATCGGCGACCACGCAAGGTTGACGCCACAGCCAAGCTGTCCTAGAATGCCGAGTCCCCACGCAAAGCACAGGCCCGACATGCGTGGATTTGCATCGTCAATGCGCGTGCAAGCCAGCGAATGCTGTTGGCCACAGGCGATGTCCGTCACAAAGTAATCCGCCAGACCCTGGATCTGCTCAAACGAGGCCGAGTTGCGTCGCGTGCCGCTTCCCAACTGGCCGTTGTCGTTGTAGCCGCAGCTAAAGACGGCTCCGCACGCACTGACAGCCAGCGAATGCGCAAAGCCCGCAGCGATGTTGGTGATCGCGTACTTGGCCAGCGACTGGCAAATACGAGGGACAAAGCACGGTGCACGCACGGTTGTTGACTTGGAGTCTCGCAGCTTCGCCAACGCCTGTGCGTCATCTGAGGCTTCGTATATCATCTCTGAGTATCGCATCATCCGAGCCATGATCTCGGCCGTGCTGGTGGCGCGTTCGGCCGGACGAGTCGACAAGCCCGTCAGCGACACGGATTGGTGGTTGAACACGTCGTCCTTGACTTCATGGCGCTCGGGCAGCAATCCCCACTGGAAGACTTCGCCCGTGACGCTCAGCGCCAGCGAGTGCATCTCACCGCACGACACCTTGGTGATGATCTGGCCGTCCAGCGCCGCCACTTTCTGTGGCGTACGCACCGATATCTCGTCCGACTGGGAGCCCAGCCCGAGCTGCCCTTCCTTCCCACGTCCCCTGTGATCCAACAGCACTTGTCACACCTGCACGCCTTGGAACCAACACCGTCACATGCGCTCACGCACCAGGCAAACACGTCGCCGAACTCATTCACGCCGAGGCTGTGCTGCTCGCCAGCTGAGAAGTCCACGAGCGTCTCCTGCTTGAGCGCGTCCACGCGTTGCTGTCACATCGGATGTGTCATTGTCAAGCCACACCCCACCCACGCACGTCCACAAGATCGCGCCTGAGACTGACGCACCACATCGAACACCTCCTTGTCGTCGCTACCAAGCCCCAGCTGCTGCGCGCCATTGCATCCCCACGTGTACAGCGCCATCGCTCGCTGGCCCGTGCAATGGCCTGACGTGTCCGGTCGATGTCTGGCTGGCTGTGTCGGTCTGGCTTGTGCCTTCTGCCAAGCGACGTCAAAGCCAAATTCAGCGCTTTCTTCACGTTGAAAGATTACGGGAACGTTTCCGCCTTCATTCTCGACGCGGAATATTACGTCCGAGAGTGATGGTCGCTGACGATGGACCGTCAAAGTTGACGGATTGGAACGGGGACGGCGTAAAGGCTGATGATGGCTCCTGGCAGGGCGACAGACCTTGATGTTCTTCATCTGCCAGATGAGCGACAGAGAGAGAGAGAACACGTATGGGGGGTATCCAAGTTCAAATGGAAAATGACAGTGCGATTTTTTCATTGACTGAGGTCGCTACGATGGCTCTTTTGATGCGTTCTTTGAAGAATTGTCAAGGGTAACGCGGAGCCGAGATATAAAATAATACACGAGAAGCTGGAGATCTAATCGGAAACGACCACGTCGACGTGATCGTCGTGCTTGACAAGCAATGGAGAGCGTGCTGGCGCTGACCGTGTGGGTCGAATGCGTGGCGGACGCCTCTGGTGTGGATGTCTTCCAAGCGAAGCTGGTGCTTAGCCGCCGAAGCCGTAGAGGGTGCGGCCCTGGCGCTTGAGCGCATAGACGACGTCCATGGCCGTCACCGTCTTGCGGCGCGCGTGCTCCGTGTACGTGACCGAGTCACGGATGACGTTCTCGAGGAACACCTTGAGGACACCGCGGGTTTCTTCGTAGATGAGGCCGCTGATACGCTTGACACCGCCACGACGAGCGAGACGACGGATGGCAGGCTTAGTGATGCCCTGGATATTGTCGCGAAGGACCTTGCGGTGACGCTTGGCGCCACCCTTGCCCAATCCCTTTCCTCCCTTGCCACGGCCCGACATTGCTGCTGGTGATTCGCTGGGTTGCTGCTCAGATGCAGAATGATCAAGCCCCTCGTTGTCGCTGCATGGCGCAGCCACTGCACGGCATTGCTCACCGCATGGTCACCCAGCGAGCGCGCCAAACTGTGGGCGCGGTCCCCGCCGGAACCACATTGACGTCTCTGATTGGCTGGAATCAAGTCGCACATGTTGATTGGCGGAATATGGTAGAAGGGCACGATGATTGGCTGTCTTTTTCAGTTAACAAATGGAGAGTCTTGCAGATTGCAATGGATTTTGATTGCATCCGAGTAGAACGTTGCAGATTGCAAACTGATTTCGATTTGATTGCAGTTAGCAATCAATTTCGAGAGTGGTAGGTTGCAATATCGTTTGCGATTTATGTTTTGTGACACGTGAGTGTGTGTAGCAGATCCATCCGACGAGACCGATCTCGTGCCCTCTTCCTCGCCTGGCGTCTCAAGAATGCTGCGTCGTGTCCACGTCGGTAATGGCTGAGATGACGAATGCTTTGGGTGAAGCACCATCGATGGCATGCGCACGCGAGGTTTGCGTGCGCTTCGACATTGGATTAATAACAACGAGCTACCCTACATAACAATCTAGCTCAATAATACCGCTGGATGTGTGCGCGGTCTCACAGTCGGATGCTCCATGTGGAGCATGGGAAAATAGTTCTTGTGGTGGAGGCGGGGCGTGTGGCCTCCTCGACGCTCGATTCGCTATCGGTCGCAGAAGATCGCCACGTGGACGACGAGATGCGGGTGAGCACGGTGTCGTCGATCAGCACGAGACCCAGGGCTTCAGGGGGCGCTAGTGGCGAGCTTCTTATCCCACATCTTGGGCGTTGGTGGGGCTTCTCGTCTTCCATTGAACGAATCAGCGAGAGACCGGTTGGCACGGCTGGTTACGTTGGTGAACCGCCGAGTCGGCACAGGTGGTGGTGGTGCACGACGACGTGGTAGCAGCGGCGTTGGGTCTGTCACGCTTCGTGGAAGTAGCAATGGCTCAGCCTGTGGCTCTTGTGGAGGTTCTGGCTTCTGCAGTGGCTGTGGCATGTCAGGCTGGGTGAATAGCTCGGGTACGCTGTGCCGTTTGTCTTGGCAGCGATAGCTCCAGCGCTCGTGTTGTGGCATCTCCAATGAATGCCGTCTTCCACCAGCGCCTCCGCAGCAAATCCCTGCTGACCGGCGAGCGATGAAGCCGAGCTTGGACAAACTGGATGACACCATCTTCGAGATGATGCTGCGCGAGTATAGGGTTTCGTTGCGATCGTAGCAGGGGAAGCAAAGGCTCCACGAGTTGAAATCTGTCGATTTGATGCATGCGTGACAGAGCGCGATGCTGCACACACCGCAGGTATAGCGCTTGTGGATGAAGCGCCCAACCCGACGCTCGCACATCTGACACCGCTTGGTCCGTGCTTTCACCAAAGATGACAGCGTTGACGCAGCGAAGACGGCCGATGACTTGATCAGCTGTGCCGTGCCGGACTTGACATTCTCGAAAAACGACATCTCGATGGTGCGACGGTAGCGCAGCGCCAAGCTGAGTGCATCATGGAGTGCAGAGAGTCCACCGGAAAATGGCTTTGCGTGTCTAGTGACATCGATATCGAGTCTGACGGAGAGCTCGAGCACACCTGGCTCACTGGTCTCCGTGAGAATAAGAGCGAACGCGTGCATCGTGCCACGGTAGAACTCCATCGTGTCTTCTTCGGTGGCCGGGCAGATAGCTGCGAACTGAGGAAGCTCGATCGATCGCAACACCTTGTATGCGAAGGCGCGGCCGTCAAGATCAATACCTTTGCCGACAGTCTCCATCAATACGAAGTCTTCTGCGCCATGGCCGTCCAGCAACGACTGGTATGATACGTGCTTGAGTCCGATGTATTCGTGGGGAGTCACTTTCGTTCGTGGCTGAATCGTCGCGAGCACCTCAGCGCCCAGCAAGAGATCGGGTCCGACAAGATCGGTCTCCAGGTCGGTGTACGAGGCGTTGTCATCGGCAGCGATAGCCTTCAGCGCGTCATCGAGTGTGCCGACAACCGCCGGGCAGTGTGCCAGCGTAGCCCGTCGTGTTGGGCTTGAGATTCTCGTGTTGATATACGAGTCCACAGCGTGAGGCCGCTCAACGCCGCAACGTTCCCATGTGACGGATCCTCGACGACCAGTGCCGTTGACGGGCAGGTCGGTGACGATGAGCTGACGCTTGACAAACGCAGCGTTGTCGTCCATCAGCTCTCGATACAATGGGGCGGTGGGGCTCATGTGCTCAACCGTCCTCTGCTGGTGCAGGCGCAGAATTGAGCAATGACAAGAGCGAGCAGGAACAACCAGGGACAACCGGGGACAACCAGTTCTCTGATGGTGCTGTTCTGTCATTCAACGCAGCAGCTGGGCTGTGGCAGCGAAGTCCAGCCAACAAAAGGTTCAACGCGTTCGCACGCGATCGCGCCGACCAGCTGCCATTGACGCCATTACGTGAGCGTGGCAGCCGGTGCACTCGCTCATCACAGGCGCTGTCAGAGAGCAGATGGATGACAGCCCGCCCGCACTGACGCCGAGCTGTCTTCCGCATGGTTGTTGAAGCCGCAGGGGTGGATTGCGCGGCTGACTGCGAACAGTCTCTTGCTCCATCTGTCGTAGGTTTGAACAGACACTTGCGCCTCTTGCGCAGTGAGTCGACGCGGCCGACGGAAACTCTTCCGTTGGGGCGGACAGCATCAGCTTCGACGGTGCTTTTCGGTGCCGAGCAGCGGTGAGCCAGCTCTAGTGAAATGCGCACAGCGACAGCTTTATTCCTGTCAATGACCCGAGGCAGCATCTCCTTTCGAGCAGGAATCATCGTGTCCGTTGATCGCTCCATCCGTCTTCACTGTTGCTCATTTCGTGGGGATGGCTGCTTTTGACAAGTGATACAGCGGTGTCATACTACCAGTCTCTGTGATTATCAGCGTAATACATCTCCCCACTCTACCTATCTCTACTCTTGCGGACACCCGCGGAAGTCACAACAAGTCGTCAAGCACTACCAGCCATGTAATTGCCCACAGAGTCACCATCAACGGTCGCAATCTACCCTGGCCGTGCCACCGTTCTGCTGATCCCCGGATGACATGTTACGAGCATGTCAATGACGTGGTTTGCGCCACCGAGCATAACCGATTCCATGGTAGACGCCCAAGCCACACGATCCGTCAACGCTATGTCAGCGGTTGAGTGTGGGAGAAGACATCGATCCTGTCTTGTGCACGGAGCACGCGCTTTAGCTGCGTAGCTGATGTCAGAGCTCCATCCATTCAAACGAATCAGTCAACGCACCATGGATCTGGTCAACTCTGGAACGGCCTTTGATTTGTTCGCAATGCTGGTGTGCCGGCCTATACGTCTGGCGTTGTACCTGGAGCCACAGCGCTGACTGTCCGTATAAGCAGCACCCCAACACAAGCCATGATATCGCGGTATCGGACCTTCGTAGGTATACAGTACATCCTACGCCGCGGTGCGTGACCGCCCGAAGCCATCAAGTGACGAGGTGATGGAGCTGTTTGCAAACGAGCGGACATCCAGCATGTGATGGAATTTGCTTCCACCGCAGCCACGAAGCTTGGGACAGCATCTGATGCGATCCATCTGCGAGAGCTGATCAGGACGGCGGCTTTCGCAGTTGCTGGCGGCAAAGCCACAGATTCCTACGCACGCAAACACGACAAGCGCGACGCAAACAGGCGGGCAAGCATCAACAAAGGACCTTGTGCGGGGCAGGTGACCACCGGCGCGATGGATGTCGGCTTCGTGACATTGAGCTCATCCCATGCACGCAGGTGCCACCCATCATCAACCATGCACCAAGCTTCAACCAATAGATGCAAGCATTCCCCCCCACACACACACACAATGCGATTCCCAGGTCTGCAAGTGCAACGCACCTGTCCTCGTGGGTGTGCATTAGCGAGCTTCCTCTCGCCGCCACAACTTAGTGAGGAGACCTCACCCACTGACGCACGCGATGGTAACTTGATGATATGGCAGCATCTCCGGCGACCGTGGACGCACTCGAGTTGTTGCGTGATTCATCAATTCAGCTGGGCGACAGCGCGCATTCTACGCTCGTCCCGACACGCACCTGTCCGCCATGATGATTCTTGTGTGGTTTTCGACCAACAAGCGTGCTGTATACATGGCGGCACTGCTTCCAATGGATTGGTTGGTCGACTGCTAGATCTAGTAGCACGACAGCAAGAGATGTAGCGCGACAGCAAGAGATGCACGTGTAAGATGTGAAGGAGATGATCGATTAGAGTGCGATCGACGGCGCATTGCACGGCAACATTATCATTATCCACGATGTGAGAATAGCGGACGTGCACAATCACCAGTCATGAGTAGACACGACCCACGCCGAGTCCGAGATTACCGAGTCCTCGTTCCGCTGGAACTCGAACAACGCGTGGGTGGAATTATGGACGTGCATCCGACCGTAGCCGTACTCCATACGATGTGCGGCGCTCCACAAGACGTCGTCGAAGCCGTGATAATCGAGTTTGGCACCAGCAGAACCCACCATGATGTGCACCGGGGCTCCAGCGGTTGTTGGTGCTTCTGGGTGAGATCGACACAGTGCGTTGTACACTGGGCACGTACGTTCGTAGGCGTGGAAGTGGCCAGAAAAGACGACGTGGACGCGGTACTTGAAAAACAGGTCTTCGAGGTTGGCCTGGAGCAATAGCGATACCGTGTTGTCCCCGACAAAGCGCTCGGAGCAGTACAGCGGTCGGTGCAGATGCACAAACAACCATGGGGTTAAGTCACGGTCAACACGTCGTAAATCGTCCTGAAGCCACTGTATCATTGGTGACTGCGGTCGCCAGTCATGCTCACTGCTGATCACCACGTGATGCATGAGGCCGACATCGAAGCTGTACCAGAACACGCCGTTGCCATTCTCGGGCATGTGAAAGCGCCGAGCTGTTGGGATGCCGCACTCGCCAAGCGAATCCTTTGCGTAGTTGCCTCCAGCTGGGTGCCAACCATTCGTCGCACCGCTACCTGATGGATCTTTCCCGATCCCACCACTCAAGTAGCAATATTCGTGGTTTCCGACAGCGACCATATACGGAATCTGCGTCGCCACAGGCTGGATCAGCGCACTGAACTGCTCCCACTGGTACGCCACCCCCCGCGCGTACGACAGGTCCCCGTCATGCAGGACAGCAGCGTAGTGGCGATCTGGTCGCTTCAACTCATCCGCAATCAGCTCCATTGTATGTCCAGACCTTCCCCGGGGCAGCTCGCTTGCTAGGCCTGGTGTCCACTCCCCAAGGTCCGCTAGCACAAAGAAGCTAGTCGGCATCGCTGGTGGCAGGGTGGCGCCTGGTGGTACTGGTGATCGGAAGTGGAACATGTCGCTAAAGCCCCCGTCTTCACTTCCTACCTGGTAGAAGTACACACGGTGTGGTTCTAGTTCAACCATGACAGCATCAAAGATCATCCCCGGGTTACGGAAGCCACGAGCACCGACGATATTGGCCGGAGCTTCACAAAGATCACTGGCGTGATACGTCGAAGCAGTGGGGACTGCTTGTTGGTCGAGATTGTCAGCTGCCGTACCATAGCGCACGACTGGGGAGAGAACGTCAGCACTGATCCACATCACGCGCATCGAGGCTGGGTCACCAGTGAGAGCCAAATGGACCTGAAGCGGCTCCGAGTCACCACGTGACGATGGCATGACCTTCGAGATGCCCATGCGTTGATGCACATTATTATTGCCTATCCGATGGAAGTAGCGGAACTGCCACGCACAGCGCATGTTGATGAGAGGACCAAACTTGTACGTGTCAGCAGGCAGTCCATCGGTGCGCCTCCAGTCCACGTAGTCTTCGTCTGGCGAGTCGGTGAGACCGCCTTCCAGGCAGTAGACACCGATCCAGTCGTTGCTACTGGGGTCGAAGTGATGGACTTCAAAGCTTACATGTGCGATGCCGAGGTGGTCAACGGTCGGCATGGATGCCACGAATGTGACCGACGGCGAAGCCTGCGAGGAAGCGATGGTATCACACAACGGCACTAGCTCGGGTTCCAATTTACGATGGCGAGACCGACGAAATACACAGCTGCTGGAGGCTTCTGTGGCACATGGCGGTTCGTCACCTACGTGATGCGTCCACGCCCCACCTCTGAGCGTGTGCTCGGCCAGACTTGCATTGCGCGATGGTGGAGCTTCACTGGTGCCCAGGGGCGCGAACAAGACGAGCAGCGTCGCCACACGGAGAAGAGCGCACACCGGACTCCTCATCTCGTCGAGATGCAGGGCAACAAAGCGCTTTTCAGCCCCAGAGGCATGCACTGCCACCGCTCCGTGAGTGGACGCAGTCAAGCGGCGCCATCGGTGAACTGTCGGGTCAACCACTGCCGCAAATTGCCCAAAGATGACGACTGATGGCGACTGATGGAAGCTGGTTCAGCCAGCTTGGTTGACTGGCGAGAGATGGATAATGAGACCAAGTGATGAAGATCATAATGCTTCAAACATGCAGCGAGACCGACGAAACGCGTAAGGTGCATGCTACAAAACGGGCGATCGAGGAGCGACACCGAGAACACAGTCAATGCAAAGAGAATGTCAGTGAATGGAGCCGTCTGACACTGTGGTGGTGTGGCAGTGCGATTATTAACTGACGGATTTGGGATCGCGATCTTGGCTGTGACGAATCGCCATTCAAAATGCGCGCGCAAATTTATGTTGCATCGTTGCAACATTTATCAAGGCGAAAATTTCATCGTACCATCCTGGGAAGTTATCTTCTTGTCATACATTGGCCAAGTACAGTCGGCGAAGATAGCCATCGTAGTTTACATATTCCATATTTTATTCATCGCAAGGGACGCAATAATATTCAGTTCCCTCGGGTGTTGTATATTGTGTGTGGTGAAGGGACAGAGGGGAGCACGCGGCGGCAAACATGAGCGAAGACGCGAAGGCAACCAAGGCCGCCAAGGTCGGCGCCAAGCGCACCAGCAAGGAAGCACTGGGCAGCGGTGACGAGGCCGATGTGGCCAACAACGTGGAGACGTCGCCAGCTCCGCAGGAGAAGAAGCCGCGCCGGAGGAAGCTCACGCAGGACGAGAAGCGGAAACTGCTGGAGCATTACCGGCTGAACCCGAAGCTTAAGCAGCGCGAGCTGGCGGTGTGGGCCAAGAACGAGTTCGATCTCGTGCTGGAGCCGTCGCAGCCGACGATCTCGCTGCTGCTGAAGAAGGCCAAGGACGCCGGCAGCCCAGCGGCATCACCGGATAAGGCCAAGGCCAGCGACAAGAAGGAGAAGGCAACGCCCGCCACGAAGGCTGCCAAGCCAGCCAAGCCAGCAAAGGCTGCTGCCGCTGCGAAGGCAGATACCAAAGCGAACACGAAGGTCGCGCCAGCGCGCCAGGACGATGGCGAGGGGGAAGAGACGGAGAGCGACGACAGCGACAGCGAAGACGAGGATGTCGACGTCGACAACGTCAAGGCCGGTGTGGAAGACAACAGCGCGTATACGCATCTGAAGGATCCGGCCGAGCGTGCACAGGCTGTGCGCGACGTGATTTGGGTGCTGGAGCACACGGGATCGATCAACTTTGACGTCAAGCCGACGCTGGCGACCCTCCGGCGGGTCGAGCAGCACTTTCAGATTGAGCAGTCCAAGCCGGCCAAGGCAGCAGCGACGACCACAGACAAGAGCAACTCGAGTTGATGATATAAGGGAGAGAGACGACTGGCTTGGTGTCGTGAGAGGAGAGAGGACGTCCAGGACGGCGGCAATGATGGCTGTGCTTTGCCATCGATCGCGACGCATCGCAGTCGGAGGAACGAAAGAAACAAACTGGTTATTGCCCGCCAATAAATATGCGCTAGTATGTACCTGCCTGCCACCACTCTACCTAGGACGGACGGAGTCAGTCCGTCTGCGCCCTCGGTGCCGTGTCCTTGACGTGGATCGTGCCGTTGGATGGGTCTTCCAGGTCGATGTGGTGATGATATCCAAGCATGCCTTGGTCCTGGTGCTTCCGACAGCTGGCCACAAGGATTTGACACAATGCACCGGCGATCGTGCAAACGACAATCGCTCCTAGGTACGTCCACCACAAAGTCGGCAAGTGGTAGTCGCTGGCTGTGAGCTTGTCCGAGTCTTTGTGCGCCGACGTCCGGAAGTTGTCGATGGCCGCGCCGTTCGGGAAGCCACCAATGAAGTATCCGAGCCCCCAGATGAGTGTGTTGGCGCCGATCCAGCTGGTGGCGCCGATCTTGGCGATGCAGGCGTGGCGCAGACTCAGCCAGCCGCCAAGCAGTCCCAAGCCCACAAGCAGCCCAACGAGTGCGCGAGTTGGGTGCGCTGGGCTCCATCGATATCCGAACGATAGCTGACAGGCAAACGCTGCCAGGAATCCGGCTGACATGCCCACCACAAATGTCCCGACGGTGGCGAGAAACCTGGCGGCGATGGCGCAGAACACTAATCCACCGAGGCAGAAGCACACCCACGAGAGCGCGCGCTCCCACTCGGTTTGTGGGAGCACGCGCTCGGCCACGAGAATGCTCACAAACGCGCCGTTGAGAAAGCTGGTGACCAGTGCGACACCGCGGAACCACGATGATCCAGCCACACACACGACGACCCCAACAGCCATGGCGACGATTGACACAAGCGTTGGAGCGACCTCCAAGTCTCTGGCAGAGCGCACGCCATCGGGCGTGCCAAAGAGCTGGTCGAGGTCGACTTTGCCCATGTGGTGCTCTGGAGGTGACGTCTCATGATTTGCCGACGTTGTCGAGTTCGTTGCTGCTGCTTGTTGCGCGCTTCCAGCGGCGGCAACAGCAGCAGTCGCAGCAGCAACGGCCATGGCGAGCACCACGACCAGCAACGCGGCGCTGGCGTGGGTTCGCCTGGATCTTCGAGCAAATAATGCAGCCATGAGCGACGGATGACGCGCTCAGGTGCAAATGACGCAGTGCCAGCAAGCTTTCCAACGCGCTGAAAACGACAGGAACACAAGAACACGTGCTCATCCACAGCAGGGCCAGCGCCAGCACTGACGCCGAGGATGCACAGCTGGAGCCCTAGCTGTGCATCCTCGGCGTAGCAGAGCCGAGCAGCACAGCGCCAAGGGCACAGAGCGCGGCCGGGCGCTGGTGCGCTGGTGGAAGCGCAACGGTTCGCATCGAACTGCGACCTTTTTCTGCCGACGTGGCGTTCGATTTCCACGCTCTGTGACATGTGGTGGAATCCGTGCGATAGGCTATAAATCTCACAAAGCGTAGTTTCAGCCAATCGTCGAGGAGATATTTGAGATAGGCACGGAAGTATTTTTTTGACATCTGTGTGCACCGATGCCAGCGTCATAATTGATGAACGCGACGCTGCATCGGCTTGCTGCGTCTGCATCAACATCGACATCAGCAGCCGTGCGACGCTTGGGCTGGCTGGGCTGGGGAGAAATTGACTTCCGTTAGCTCTAAATCGTGGGCGTTGCATTGCATTTGCGGAACGTCGGCGGCCGATATGTCGCTGGAGAACGTCGGATATGGTCGCGCCAAGCGATGATGAGAATGGAGCGTGAAAATTGTGGGCCAGCTGGTGGCGGTGGCCTCGCAATTGGGCAGACACAGCCTGACCGTCGGCACCAAGCTGAACGTGCGGCTTTCCAGCGTTACTGTCGGCTTCCGGAACGTTGAGCAATGGTCGCTAGTGCCGGTAAGACCCTGCGTCAGGCATCCAGGAGCTGGCGTGCTGGCTCGGTCCTGATCGCTGCGTTGAGACGGATGACAGCATGCAGTCCAGACGCCAACGCGCATGGCAAACACTCGCTACAAGCGCCGCTGTATGTATGACATGGCATGGTCATCGCACTTGGTGCGCGGAATCGCAGGATGTGATTGAGTTTCAATACGTTTACTATTGGTCACGTCACTTAATTGGAATTCGCAAGTTACTTGACGTCGGGCGCCTTGACGACACCAGCAGCGTCCTTCATTCCATCGATGGTAGCGAACGACGAGTCGCGCGATTCCATCAATTCCGTGAAGTCTGCACGGCAGTGCACAAACACGCAAGCAATTAACATCCGCGAGAAATCTTTGCATTCCAGCGACCAGCTCAGCAACTTACCTGGACAAGTGATCTCCTGGCGACCATCTTGGGCAGCACGCAAGTTCGGGTTGCCTCGGAAGCACTGCAGAGTGCCTTTGGCGCAAGTGACAATCGTATCGGCCTCGAGCTTGACGACAATGTAGCCTGGGCTGCGCATTTTGCCGGTGCCGAACGTGCAGCAACCGTCACCGCCATCGCATTCCGGGTAGGTGATCTTGCCAGCAACCACGCCCGTGGTCATGGTGGTCGCCACCACCAGAGCGACGAGACCGGCGCGCCAGTACTGGATCGAGCGACGCATCTTGCCTCCGTGCTGTAATCTCTGGCTGTCTCCTTCTGTTTGAGCAATTGTCCGTGAATGAGCTCACGAGGGCGGCCATGGGATTGAGTCGCAGAGGTGGCGAACCCCCAAGCTGAAAGGTGGCCGCCAGGAGCTGTGCAACCAGCTGGTTTGCAGTTCTCTGTTCTGGATCAATTGATCAAATAATCCACGCAACTTGCGGGCATGGGTTCCGCATGTTGTGGGTTCGATGACGTCGCAAAACGCCCAATCAGTTGATTTAAGTATGCAGCAGCTGGCTATAGAGCAGCACACCAGCTGGACACCGGATTGTCGTCTCTGTCGGCGTCTTGTGGCTCCCAAGTGCTCTCCGGGCTTCTACCTCAACAGCCAGACCAGCGACAGCGTGTGTTGGCTGTTGACAACAGTCCAACCTCAGGAGGCTTTGTGGATCGAGGGAGTCCATGATGGGAGCGAGCCCAGCGATCGTTGGCTCGTTCCTGGCTGCACGCTCCGCCTCGCTCGTAAAGCATTCGCACTCAAGAACCCGCACGAAAACGCAGAGAACATAGTCGTCACCAGGCGCAATGGGACGCTTCCATGGACTACTTCTGGCTTGCGCAGCAGCATTGCTCTCGGCCGACATGACAGTCGCAGCCATTGCCACTCATAGCAACACTCGCATTCATCTCCATGTGAAGGCAAAGCGCGCCAGCTCTGACAGCACGGACAGCTCCGACAGCTCCGACAGTTCCGACACGGTGGCGCCGACGCCAGCACCAAGCAAGTCCCACGAGCTCAAGGGCTGCAACATCAATGGCGTCGAAATGCGCCACCACAGCCTGCACTACTACAGCGAGAAAGCGTACGTCGCGTGCGCTAATGGTACCGGAGGCTGTTACCTGGCTGACAAGGATCATGACCACGCTCGTCAAGTGCCATGTCCAACAAACGATTTTCCCGGGAAGATCAAGGCCGAAACCAAGCGCCGTCACGAGATCAAGGAGCGCTACAAGGAGCACGGCGACCGTCGACTTTCGCTCGCAGTCGCCAATGAGCAGCGTACGTGGGATGATGGTGTTGTGTGCTACGACTTCAACAAGGAACTGCCTTTCAACTCGACCCAGCGTGGACTCATTGCCGAGGCGATGCGCGTGTACGAGTCGACCACCAACGTGCGCTTCCTTCCAGTGAAGACGTGCAAGGACAACAAGATGAAACACTGTGGCAGTTGCGACACCTTCGTCGACTTCTCTCACCCACCAACTGGACGCGACTGCAACAGCAGTATCGGCGTCAACGGCGACGGTGCCCAGGTCATGAACCTTGCTGATCGTTGCTTTGAGGCCGACAACGACCTCAAGGCTGCCTTTGGTACGGCCATGCACGAGATCGGTCACTCGCTGGGTCTGTACCACGAGCACCAGCACCCGAACCGCGAGATCGCTGTGTTCTGGGACGACCTGCCTCAGAGCTTGTGGGCCGAGATGAAGGTGCGTGACGTGTCGGTGGGTGGCAAGTACGACTACAACAGCGTTATGCACTACCCAGACGCGTACGACTTCTGCTATCCCAAGATTTGTGCAGATGGCAAGACGGGAGACGATTGTGTCGCCAAAGGCACAAAGTTCTGCGGTCTCAACGACGATAAGAAATCGTGCGTGACGCCCAACAAGTCGATGTGTGAGAAAGCTCGCACTAGTGAAATCGGACAGCGTCGCGTGTTGAGTGCGGGTGACCTGGAAGCGCTCAACGCTCTTTACACAAAGGCACCGTGGAAGTCGACGGAATCGAAGATCAAGGCGTGAGACGCCGGAAGTGACCCACCCACCAAATACATGTCGTAGGACAAAGTTTTGTGAATTTTAAAGACGTAAATGCAGTGCGTTTGCTGCCTAGCGAAACTTTCTCGTTTGCGTGCAGATCGCAGACACGAGCGGGGTCGATGCAGATCAGGTAGTGAGGTGCAGATGGGCGTTGAAATCATTCCTTCTCCAATCCAGATTCTTTACATGAAACCATGCGTGCTCACGGATTAGTTTGTGCTCAGACAAAGCAAGGTCTGAGCCGTGATCATCTCGTTGAGCTCGCCGATCGTTGAGGTTGATGGAGACTGACTGCTGAAGTGGCCTTGGGACCAACTACACATCTTTGACTGAGTGGTGATTGAAGGAAAATGTTGATGTATTCGTCTAAGGTTGCGCACGTTCTACCGTACGAGGCAATTTGTGGTCCCACGGATGGGCTACATCTACGCACGCGCGGAGACGCCAGTGACGCTGAGTGTCTGCGTCCAAGGCTGGTCGAACACTTCCACCTCCAGCTTCTTAGGCTGAGGACACGAGGCAGTCGTACAGACGCCGATAGCGTGTGCATCGCTGACAACGCAACCAGTGACCTGGAACTTGTAGTTCGAGCCCGACACGACCTGGGACTTGACGCTCTTGATTTCCGAGACGCAGACGCGCTGCACACCGGCCTTGTAGAAGCTCTCGCTACCGACAGCGCGCAACAGCACTTGACGCGTTGAGTCGGTCAGATCATCATCGTGCCAACCACCAAATTGCGCAGCAGCGATGGCGCAGAGGAGCGGGATCACAGCGAGGGACTTGGTGAAGGAGACCATTGCTTGTGTGCGTGTGTTGTGCTTGACTTGGGAATGTCGGAGTGATGTTGCTGACCACGACGCTGACAGCGAAAGACAAGGGAACAAGGGAACATTTGTAGCCCTGCTGCCTTGTCTAGGTGGATTTGACCGATCCACATTGCAACTCTCGGCCACTGTTTCCAGTGCTGGCAACTCTTCTCAGGGGCGACGTGGGAGATAGCTTCGTTGTGACTACCGTATCTCCGTGTGCTCAACGGATGCAAGCAGCCGTGACGAAAGTGATTCAAGTGAGCAGAGGCGGTTGTTAGCATCGACGCCGTGCGTCTCCGTGACGTGGCAAGACAAAGGCGACGAAGTGATTTTTTTCGCACCGACCCGCTATACTTTCTCCACCCGACAAACTGCGCCACCTACGTGCATCATTGCGTTGGCACTGCCAACGTGTCAACCCGCGTCAAGTCAAGCAACATTTCTGCGTCATCCACCCCTTCGTAGCGGTCAACGACCTAAATTTAGCAGTGATGTCCGTCATCCTGCATGTAGACACAGTCGAAACTACCAGTCACGTTGTCAACCACTCACATGCTCGGCAACCGTGCGCAGTATGTATATAGAATATATATCCAATCCATATCTTCACTTAGTTATCTACTGACTAACGCTCCCCATAGTGGATAACTGCAGTTGATGGGTCTGCTGTTGAGTATTGATTGATTGACTGACCCGACCCGTTCAGTGATTGGCGCCGCTGGTGTTGATTGGCGTGGTGTTGAGCATTGCAACAACGGCGTGGGCTGAGATCGATCTGTTGATCCATCCATCGCGACACGATGGCGAAGAAGAAGAGCGGCGGCGGCGGCAAGAACAAGGCCGAGAAGGAGCTGACGAAGGCGCAGCGCATCGAGGCGAAGAAGGCCAAGCAGGCGCAGAAGAGCCTGAAGAAAGACAAGAAGCAGCAGGAAGAAGAGGACATCGAGGTCATCCTGGTCGAGTTCCTCAAGAAGGATGCCGAGAAGAAGGAGATCGTGATCGAGGCGGCGCCGCAGCCCAGTCCGCGCGCCAACTTCTCCATGACCATGCTCCCCAGCGGCGACATGGTCATGTTTGGCGGCGAGTACTTTGACGGCGACGTCAACACGTGCTTCAACGACCTCTTCAAGTGGCACGTCGACGCCAACGAGTGGAAGAGCATCTCGTCGCCCAACTCGCCGCCGCCGCGCTGCAGTCACCAGGCAGCGCTCTTCCGCGACCATTTGTACGTCATCGGCGGCGAGTTTGCCACAGCAGACCAGTTCCATCACTATCGCGTAAGTGCCAAGGAAGTGACTGTGGTGCGTTGTAGCGGAGCTGACATTGGCGGAATGACAGGACTTCTGGCGCTTGGACTTGAAGACGAATGCCTGGGAAGCGCTGGACGATCGCGGCGGGCCGTCTGCGCGTAGTGGCCATCGTATGGTCGTGTGGCGCAACTATCTGGTCGTGTTTGGTGGCTTCTACGAGGCTGCTCGTGAGACCAAGTGGTTTGGCGACTTGTATCTCTACAACTTGGCCGAAATGAAGTGGAAGAAGGTGACGTATCCGGTGAACAAGCAGGTGCCAGGTCCGCGCAGCGGCTGTCAGTTGGCAGTGCATCCGTCGAAAGACATCATCTTCATGTACGGCGGCTACGCCAAGATCAAGAACGTGGGCGAAAAGTCGGAAGGCAAGGTGTACTCGGACCTGTGGGCCCTCAACATGGCGCCAGTGCTCAAGAAGCAGGAGCCAACGTGGGAGAAGCTGTCACGCAAGGGCCAAGCTCCTTCGCCACGTGGTGGCGCTGCCGTGACGGTGCACAAGCAGCGCTTCATCCTCTTTGGCGGTGTGTACGACGAAGAACAGCGTCGTCATGCGATCCAAAGTACATTCTACAACGACCTGTTTGTGTATGATATGGACCGACGACGCTGGTTCGAGTTCAAGCTGCGTGGAAAGAAGGACACGACGGCCAAGCGTCGCCGAAAGAAGACCAAGAAGGACGAAAACGGCAACGACGTGGACAACGACGACGATGACCGTGATGGCGACGAAGACGGAAGCGAGGAAGACGAGGATGACTTCGAGAAGATGCTGGAGAACCAGTTTGGTTACGTCGATGATGAGGGCAACATCGTTTATATCGAAAACGAAGAAGAAGAAGAAGAGAAGCAGCAAGAGGACGGAGATGTCAGTGCGAATGACAAGCAGCTCGAGGAAGCAACATTGCGGGCGATTGAGTTGGAACTTGCCAGTGCGGAAGAAGAGTCCAAAGAGGAAGAGTCGAAGGAGGAGGAGCCAGTGCCCGTCGAGCCTGAAACTCCAACTCCAGAAGAACCAAAAGTGGACGAAGCTGCTCTCGCCAAGGCCAACGGTCCGTGCCCTCGAATCAATCCGGCACTGATCATTCGTGGCAGCACGCTGTATGTGTACGGCGGTGTGGTTGAGGATGGTGATCGCGAAATCACGCTTGATGACTGCTGGTCGCTGGATCTCAAGCGCCTTGAGGAATGGCAGCAGGTTTTGGAGGGCACCATGGCTCAACAGGAATGGAAGGGCGAAGTGAGCGACACTTCTGATGGTGAAGACGACGATGATGACGACGATGACGATGACGATGATGATGACGACGGCGACAACCGACGCGGCGAGGACGACGAGGAAGAGACGTCCGCTGCAGTTGTCGAACGAGCAGTCGAGTTCCTGAAAGAAAAGGCTGGTGAAGATGACGACGATGATGGCGAAAAGAAGAAGAAAAAGAAGTCGAAGAAGAAGACGAACAATCGTCGCGCCATCCGTGCCGAGATCGAGAAGCTACAGGAACAGTTGCAACTGGACGATGTGGACCGCACACCTCAGATGGGAGAAAACCTGCGTGATTTCTTCGCCCGTACCGCTGAGTACTGGTCAAAGGAGATCCTGAAGCGAGCTGACACCGTGGAGCGTCAGCTGAGCATGAAGGAAGTCAAGCGCGAAGGTTTCTTGCTGGCGGAAGAGCGCTACAACGAATTGTTACCAGGTATGACAGAGACTTGTGGTTGTAGTTTGCACAGGTTAGTTTTTCACATCTCGACTTTGTGTTGCAGTTCTGGAACGACTGAATGTGCTGGAACAAGAACAGAAGGAGGCAGAAGAGCTGTACCAGGCCACGAAAAAGAAGTCTGGCAAGGAGAAAGGTCGACGAGGATGAACCTCGATGCCAATCCCACACATGTAATGTCAGCTACAGCGCAATTCGTCGTCGGAGCATCCTGTTATCTTTTTATCGCAATGCGTCATCACAACGATTCGCCACTGACACGGATGGTGTCGCAACGATTGATTACTAGCCACCTGAGAAGCAGCTGTGGTTTTCATAGTGCTTACGCTGCTGACAGAGCTCGTTGGGCGTCCTTGAACTCTAACGGATACCTGTAGATCTTGTGACGATCGACCACATCACAGCCAACACGAGACGGTCGGTCATGCGTCCCACACAGAGGCGTCCCACCAGCACTCGCAGTGCATCCCAATCTGACCGCCGATTCGACCCAGGCAGGCAGCGAGGTGAGGTTGGTGTAGTCCAGCTGCAACTTGTACAGGAGCGACACGTCTCGAACGCTCGCAGGAAGCTGAGTGAGCGATGGGTTGTCGGCAACGGAAAATACCTGCGGGCTCTGTGCGGACAGGAGTTCGAGGGGAATCTGCTTGATGTTGTTGCCAGCAAATGAGAGCTGATCGATCTGGAAACGACCAATGAAGTCGGGAATGGCGGTCAGCTGACTGAGTTCCCAGTTCAAGAACGTGAGGTGTCGGGGCCATCGCGCAGCAAACTCGTTCGGCAGCGACGTGAGGTTGACGCGGCACATCTCCAGGTCCATGAGACTGGGTGGAAAGTCTGGATCGAGGAGTCCTCGTGGGAACTCGGTCATGTTTGTGCGTACCAAGTAGACGACACTGATGAATGGGTGGTGTTTGTTTCGGATGGCTGCGTCGCTGGACCAGTCTGCGATGGTGGAGTTGTAGATTTCGAGGCCCTTGAGGTTGTTGAGCTCCGTGATCTTGCGAGGGATTTCGAGAGCTGGGCAGTGTGAGAACGTGACGAAGAAGATCGAGAGACTGTCAACTGCACGCAGCGCTGCTTCTAGTGCGTCTGCTTCGCCCATGGTAGCGAGGTGATGGCAATTGAGTTCGACAACTGCGCATGTATAGGATCGAGCAAACCAAGGCCGAGTGGAAAGATGACAGCGGGCATGGCTTGGTGGTGTTGCGTGGGTGCAAAAAGCCATGACGTGAAGGACGATGACGACGACTCCCCAGCAGACCAGGAGGACCTGTATGACCGTCATAATGGCAAACACACGGCGAGGAACTCGGTGAAACCAGTGCCTCAGTCGTAGTCTGGCGAACAGAGGCACATGTGTCGATAGTACGGCTGTTAACCGTGGCTCTGATATTGATTGACGCGATTGCGGAGTGACTGTTGAAAATGCAGGAAAACCACTCAAGTCCGCGAGTTCGATACTGTGTACGGAACCAGTGTCTTGCGAGCGGCGGAGAATGCTTCGGATGCAATAAGCATTGATGATAATTGCCAGGTGCGCCAAGGTTTTCATGGTCATGTCTGTACCGTCGCGAACAAACAGCGCGTGTGGCTCACCAAGACCGCATTGATCAACCACGCTTCGTCATAGACGAGTTCGGTCGGAAACGCCGGTACCGCGGACCAGACATCAAAGAGCAAGACGTACGGGAGAATCAGCATCAACGGCACAAACACGATCGAGACAAATGCCAACAAGAGGTTCACAGCAAGACACACGAGTCGCTGTTGTGGTGGATTGTGGCTGAACCAGCGGTGTGGACCAGCAATTGATCACCAAGAGACTGACGACACCGTGGTTCAGAGGTTCGTTGGCAATGAGGCGGCTGAGACTGTAGGCTTGGGTGGTCTGGGTGCCCACTTCGACGAATTCGCGCAGGATGAAGAAGAAGCCGAACCAATCACTCGTCATTTGGCATATGCCTTGGCGGCCGAGGAAGAAGCCTCCCATCGCGCGGACCTCCCTCCAACAACGGCGACAAATGCACGCGAATGTATACACGTCGCGCCCATGTGGTCGCGTATCCGTGGCTGGTGGCTGGTCCAGGGGGAGGTCATACGCATCGCCCCTTGCACCCGCATGTCGACTCGCTCGAGAGCGACGCTTGATCGCCGATAGTAAAGACAACGTCATCGATCCACCAAAGTGGGTTGACCGATGGCACAGCGAATACCCAAGCATCTTGAGCAGCCAGTACACGTGAACGAGTCCGAGCAGGCCGTGGACACATGACACGGTGGTGAAGTACCTGGGATCCATCCATCCACCCATGTAGACGAAGTAAGCGAGTGCTGGGGTCGAGAACAACCAATAGAGCGCCGCTTGCCCTAAGAGATACACAGTGCAGACGGCATGCAGCAGCAAGAAGGCGAGCCAGGCAAGAGCAAACTGTACTGGAGGCATGGTTAGATCCACCAGGTCGATCAAACTCTTGCCCTGTGCGTGTTGCTTGTGATGTGTATCTTGGCTAACGCGAAGTGCCGTGGCGCTCATAGAACAACCACCCTGGGTTGGCCACGCAAGCGGTATATATGGAAGTGAAGGACAACGAAGATCGCACGGTTGCTTGCCTAGAACATAAATCTTGAACGTCAGCGACCCATAACCAACTGATGTGGGCGAATCCGGAGGCACCACTGGACTCACAGCACGCAGTTGAACACGTTGGAAGTAGCAGGGAACAGCAATGGTGCCACGCCAGTGCTGGAACGCTCGTGGACCGTTCTCCACGCCTGTTGGGTGGTGGGTCACGCACGGAGCACGCGTAGACCGTCGGTGCCTTGGCGACCAACTGAGATGTGAACTCGTGGAGTTTGCTGAGGTGGCCTCCGTGGCTTGCCAGGAGAGCTGGCTGCAAAGATCGCATCCCAGTGACTGAGGATTCCTCACTCAGAACCTTTATCCAGCTTTGCAGCAATCCGTCTTCGTTGGCAAGTTTGGATTGCGCGGCAATCCGTCTCTATGACCATCGCTGCTGGCAGATCTTGCATTCGCGCGAGCGGTAGGTCCAATTGCAGGCGCATGCTCGGCGCGGCCTGCATCATCACATCCGCCCTCATAACGTACTCACGCTGCTGCCACCTACTCGCGCGTCACTGTGGATCACCTTTCTACCATTTGTCGCAACCTTGCTTCGTTGCTCGCCCGAAAAGTCCTGAGCGACGCCATCCAGTGCACTTAAATGGCGTGGACACCATGAACACTGATGGCGGCAATGACACTGTTTCGAAACACAGCAAAGTCGTCGTTCTGAAACAAAGCACGCAATGAAGACTGTTGCTCCAACGCTGGCAGCGATCGACTCCATGGGTAGATCGTTACGACATTCACGATCACGGTGCGAAAGCAATCTTCTGCGCGGAAAGTGTGGTCACCCCTATACTTCATCAAGCACTGCAGTGCTGTCCATTTCACTAATCTGCTGACTTCAGCTCCTGCGATCAACCACGATCCACCAACACCGTCGTTTGTGAACTTAAGACGCTAGCGATCTTCTCCTGAGGTCGGATCGGACAATGCTTCGAGGTCTGAGTCAAAGATAGCAGCCATGCGCCTCCATTCATTCGATCCAGGATCCACGACAAACTTCGCGAGGAATGGCAAACTGGTTACAAATGACACAAACGAAAATGATGTGGACAACAACGGTGATAATGAATTGCGATGTCGACGATAAAGAAGACGACAGCGATGTTGATGACGAGGACGACTTTGAATCGTATGAAGACAACTGTGGCAAGTATCTTCTTCAACCCAGCGGCCGTGTTATTTCTCTTCTATCAAATACGCATCATCTGGCGCAACTATTCACCGCTGAAACAGCCGACCAAGGAAACTCTTCGGCTGATCTGGGTCCAGGAACTTCATGTCACGCTCCTCTCCCAAGAAGCGAGCCACTGCGTCCTCAAACGCCGTGGCTGCCTTCTCACCAGTCGCGGTGATTACTGGCTGGCCCATGTTGGACGACGTGAGCACGTGCGCACTCTCCGGAATGACGCCCACCACAGGGAGTCCCAGCATCTCTTCAATGTCCTGTGAAACATGTGATTCAGTAACAGCACAAAACAATCAAAATCAACACCAGCAAGAACGCACCTCCACCGACAAACAGTCGTCGCTCTTGACACGGTTGGCGTCGTAGCGATTGATCAGCAGCTGCTGCTTGACCGGTTCGCGGTTCTCCTGTGCTCGCAGCGACTTGCTAGCGATGAAGCCTATCATCTTGTCCGAGTCGCGGCACGACGAGATCTCCGGATTGGTCACGAGAATCGCATCGTCGGCAAAGTACATAGCGTGTCTCGCGCCGTTCTCGATGCCCGCAGGAGAATCGCACAGGATGTAGTCGAACTGGTCCTTGAGCGCTTCCAGCACTTCCTCGACGCCTTCCTCCGTGAGCGCGTCCTTATCGCGCGTCTGGCTCGCAGCCAGCAACGACAGATTCTCCAGTCGCTTGTCCTTGATCAACGCTTGGTTGAGGCGACAGTTCTTCTCAATGACGTGAATAAAGTCGAAGATCACCCGACGTTCACAGCCCTGCCACCCCACAACACGACCGTCAGCTCCTGTCTGCTATCCATGCAGCAGCCGCCACTCCAGATCGCCACTCACCAAATGCAGATCCAGGTTGCGCAGACCAATGTCAAAGTCGACGAGGCATGTGCGGAAGCCACGCTGCGCGAGGCCGTAGCCCAGACTCGCCGTCACCGTTGTCTTGCCCACTCCGCCCTTGCCGGACGTCACCACCACCACACGCCCTTTCTGAGGAGGTGTCGCCGTCGAGAACGACGCCGCATGCTCACTCATTCGATACCAGCCACGTCCACGCGCCAACGCAGCCGCAACGCCCTGTGCTGCCGGCCCAACCTGACTCCATCGCGTCGCCAGCATCAGCATCGGCAGTGATCGATCGATCGCCCACCACAACGACAGCGACGTCCGATGGAATCCTTGTCAAACAACCCAGCTGCGATACCGGTTTCGTGGGCTCTGCGGTATCGACCGGTGCGTATACCGGTATGGTGTCACGAGAAAGGGCGAAAAGGCAACATGCGCGATCCGGGCGCGCGTGGCAGTCGCCAACTCGCGCGGAAGCCACGAAGACAAGACAAGACCAGAACAAGCTAAGACAAGACTAGCGACGGTGAAGATGACGCCGGGAAGCGGAGGTGGGCTGGTGCTGCGGCGCCCGACGTCGTCCAGCAAGAAGCGTCGGAACGTGTGGAAGAGCTTTGTGATCGTGACGACGGAGGGTGCTGATGGACGGAGACACACGTGTCGATGCCGGCATTGCGACAGTGTGGTGGAAGCGCAGCATGCAGTGATGCGGGAGCACTTGCGCCGTGGATGCGATCCGTGGAGAGAGAGGAAGAATGAGGCGGTGGGTGTGGTGATGGAGACGCCACAGCATGCGCGGTTGATGCACCTGCTGGACGAGGTTGAAGATGCGCATGGATTGACGCCGTTTGGGAAGAACCCGGTGAAATCAGCGCCAGTCATGCCGAATGGGGTGGCTGCATCGCCGTACACGAACTTTGTTCGGATTTACGATGACATTGCGAAGCAACAGCAGTGGTCGCCGTACATGAAAGAAGTGCGAGTCGTCATGACGCCAGCGGCGCAAGTACGACGCTCAGGACTCGCGATACAGCAAGCGAAAACGACAACAAAGAAAGAAAATGACCAACCTATCAACGAACTTACTGCACCGGCGATGGACAAGGCACACATCAGCGGCAAGGAAAATGATAATGCACCCACTGGAAACAGGCGCGTTGAATTGTCTGAGCTTGCGCACCCGACGCGTCCGGAAGCCGTCTCAATACAAACACAGAATTATGGCAAGCGAAAAGTTGTCACCAGTAAACGAAATTCTGTGCAACGGCGGCGAGTGCTTAAAACGATCGATGCCAACATGGTGAAAGCCCCAAAAGGTCAAGATGGCGCATCGATGAAACGCGAGGCGGCTGATGACCTTAAAAAGTTTCTGTCAGTGGTGCCAAAAGCGTATCAGAATAGTGATGAAAATCTGACTGGCGTTGAAGTATTTGCAAATGGTGACATCATGATGGAATCTCCAAGTGACAGTGTGATAAGTAAGAAGCGAAAACAGAAGATCAACGCGCCGTCCACATCTAACACAAGCGGGTTTAGCTGGGGAAATAGCAGTGGCTATTCGACTGTGAGTACACGTTCTGGCACCTCCAGTTCAGGCAACAACGTGCAAGATGTTGTTCAGGATTTGGCATGCTTCGCAATATCAGAAGGGCTTCCAATCCGACTCCTGAAGAATCCCTATCTGATGAATATTGCTCGTCGATCCCTCGATTTGCCTCCGCAAGTTCGGTTGTACGACCATGTCAACACCTTTGTAGCACTTCAGCGCAATGCAGTCCACAGTCTTATTGCATCGATCAAGTCGTCCTGGTCGAATTGCACCTTGGTTGTATTGCAAATGCGAAGCGCTGGTCTCACGCCAACTTGCCAGTTCACGTACTATCTGGTGAATGATTCAAGTCAAGCCGTTGTACTAGATCACCAACGGTTTATCAAGTTGACAGACCCGGCACAAGACAAGCAACAGACGGCAGCGAAAGTTGTTAAACGTATCGAGAGTGTCGCGGTTGATCCCGAATTTCGCGGACGGTTGCACGTCAGCACTGTTGGTCTATGTGACGAGGTATGCAACTTGATTGAGGAACAGTTGCAGTCCAACAAAGTGAGATCAAAAATTGGTATCGTCCAACCTTGTGCGGAGCAACAAATGCGGTTTTTGTTCAAGGATACGATTCGCATGATCCCAAGGATGCACGAAAAGCTGCAAATTTGCGCTGATGCTCTCCAGACCAGCTTGGGGGAGTTCCCCTCGTGGGCGAAACGAGCGAACACTGACCGCGTTGCTACGTTCTGGTATGGGATTGTACTGAAGTTGGCCTACTGGAAGCTCGACGCGAAAGGGAAAGAGTACCGACATTTGTTTGCCAACGATCCTGTCATCAACGAACTCGCCGCTATCTCACGTCTGTGGGCACCTTTCGCGTTTTTGAGTGTCGTTGTAGATGTGCTAGAGCCATCGCAGCACACTCAAAGCCTTCAGTTTCGCCTCAACCCTGGAGTGTTCATGTGCATCCAGCTGTGGGTTTACATGGAAGTTACCCTGAATCCAATGTTAGACGACTCACAGAAAGCGATGTGGCAAGTTTGGTTTTGGAGCCGCCACCGCGGTGAGAAAGCGCACATGCAGCTGGCCGCCTTGATTCTGGATCCTCGGCTCAATGGAGCTGGTTTGACCGTAAAGGGTCAACTTCAAGCAAGGAAGCTGATGTGTCCTCTGGCAGAGAAGATTGCAACTCAATCACAGCAAGACCTCAGCGTGTCTCAGTTCCAGCAAGAACTGAAGTTATTTGTCGATCCTCCAACCATTTCTTCTCCTTGCGTCTTCTGGAGTGGTATGAAGCACTTGCCTGAGTTGCGAAAATTCGCGATGCTCGTTTGCACAGCACAGACAGGTCACTTGGCGTTCGAGCCTGTTCAATGTGGTGGACAGTTGGAAGCTGTGAATAGCGAAGAGCGAACGTCAACAGTTCAACTGCAGCACCAACTCGAACTTGGAACGAGCAAGCATTCTCATGTTGACACGAAGCTGGCAGTCAAGTTGCTGAAGATTGCGCTGGTCGACAATCCGGAGCGACAGGAGGTCGGGAATGAGGTTGCTGAAGCGCTGTTTGCAATTTCTAAGTCATCAGGTCCATCATTAAACGTGGCCGCGAATGTCGCTGACCTCGCAGCAAGTCTTGACAATTGGTTGGAAGAACTAGAAAGCATCGAGACGTCGCTGGTTCAAGAAGGAAACGAATGCGCCCAGCTGCCTCCACCAATGACCCCAGAACCAGACCCAGAATCATTTAATCACTCCTGGATTGACTGTTCTGAAGGTGGCGTTACAAAAATCAAATGCGCATTGTGGGCACTTGTCCGATCTGCCACGAGGGCATAGAGGCCTGCCACCCCGTCCTGCACGTTGTCGTTTCTACTGCGTTGATAACTAGCCTCGCGAATTGAAGTTCCATTGCTGCATACATTGGTGCACACGCCTAGGTGCTCTCCTCCGTCTTGGCGCGCTTGGCTGGCTTCTCCGCGACATCACTCATGGCTGCCAGCGCGTCAGGGTTGGCAACCACCTCGTTGATCTTGATACCTGTCAGCAGATAGCCGCTGCACGCGTTCATCTTCATTTCCGGATGCGTGCGACCCGGCAGCACCTGGTACTCGCGCGTCCACGTTTCATTCAGCTGCAGATCGATGATCGCGTCCATCTTCTGGAGCTTGTCGAAGATCTTGGTCAGCGGCTGCTCACATCACCTCAATTTAGTGCAATCTCGTCGACAGCAGTGCATATTCACCAATGCGCACCTCCATGTACTCGGAATAAATTACGAATGGCTTGGAGCAATGCAAGTACGGGAGCAGTGCCATGAGCACGCGCTCAGGATCGAAGTCACAGGCGATGACCAGCGCGTCCGACTTCTGGCGCACCCATTCGCGCACCTGGCGGATCGGCTGCCGCGTGATCTTGTTGGCGCGCTTCTTGGCCTTTTTCTCCTGGTACGCGCGACGCTCTTCCTCCGTGTACTGGCTCAGACGCTCCGCTTCCAGGCGCTTCGCTTCCTCAGGCGTCACTTCGTTGCGCTCTGGTTCAGGGTCTGGGATGTCCTCTTCCTTCTGCAAAGCAGGCGATGACAACATTAAACCCAGCCATAATAAGACAGTAACCCAGTCATTAATATGCAAGTGACCATCAACACACCTTGGTCAGCAACGCCACGTTCTTGAAGCTGAAGAAGTGCATCGACTCGCGCGTCTTCTTATCTGTTGGTTCATAGCAGGAGTCAGATGATGATTCCTTAGCTTGCTTTGTCGCGAGAGATCACGAACCAAAGTTCCACCTCCGGAGGATGTCTGCAGAAGGGTGTGGGCCGTCATGTGGAGCAAGGATGCGGCCCAAGCCGGCCTGGCGCTCGGCGATCGCGCCCGTGACCAAGCCCATGACCGTATCAACCACCAACACTTGCGCCTTGGCGTGGATGTTGGCGTACGCGAGGATCTGGCCGAGCGTGTCCTCGCGCATGTTGAGGATCTTGCTCGGGTTCTTGAGGCGGTAAGTGCGGCAGAGCGACTCGGCCGTGCACTTGAGGAAGCGCACCCGTGGCATGTACTTCTGCTGCTTCTTTTTCAGGTACTTCTGCTTGGAGAACTCGGTCTTGGCGTCCCACGTCTCGCTGTTCTCCACCAGTGCCTTGATGATCTCCTGGCCCGAGGCACCTTCCTCGCGCAAACCATGGATTTCCTTGGCCGACAGCTTCTGCGCCGAGTTGGTGTCGGCGTAGCTGCGGTTGTCCGAGTCTGGTACGAACGACTCGCCCGTTTCCGGCGCCACTGGGTCAGGGAACAGCCCACCATCCACGCGCGTGAGCTTCTTGTTCTGCACCTCGAAGATGGAGCTGTCGATGAACGCCATCACTCAACTAATCAGACACCACCACCAACACAGCAGAGACAATGCACAGACATCAACATACCCGTAGAAGGCACCGAAGACTGGACGAACCGACGTCAGCTTCTTCCCCACGCGGATGGTCCTGGCATGAGACAAAGTGACACAAATGACACCGCCGACGTGAGTCCTCATTTTGACGCTTCAAGGCCACCAGCCGGGGCGCACTTACTCGTCCTTGTTCATCGGCTGGAAAAACATGCGGTCATCGCTGGTCTGGCAGATGACGGTGTCTCCTTCATGGATCACGTTCGGGTTGCGTGGCTCCATGGCGTCAGTCATTGTCACGGTCTCGTCCGTCATGTTGCCAGCGATCCCCAACGGCTGCCGTTTGGTGTCCATTGCCATCGCTTTCACCATTTCCGCCAATCGCAACCCCCATTCCATCTTTTCCACCAATCACTACCTTCAATATTATCTACCAACCAGACGCGATATAGTCAGACGCTTTCATCCAATCACACCTCGCGTATCTCCTTATCCGGCTCATTTGCGTGGCCTCAGGACCTGTTGAAGACGAGGTCGAAAGGCGGCGCCGCCATTGCTCTGCCTCCCCATTGCCACCTTCTCCGTGCCTTGGACGCCTCCACCGAGCGTCTTCGTCTTGCATGATGCGTGGGTTGCGCACGCGCGTGTCTTGCCTGGCCGCCATGGGCGTGGCGCTGTTGGGCTCCGCCGCATCGTCCCAGGTGCCGCTGCAACCTGACGCCCACGCTGACGTGTTCACGGCGCAATATTGGGATTGGCTCTATCGCTGGGAGCGCGGCGGCGCCTGGATGTTCCACGAGGGCGTGCACCCGTGCTTCCCCGTCAATGGCGCTCACCAGACGCCACAGTGCGAGATTCTGCGTCGCCGGGGCGACGACATGCTCAATGTGCCCTGGAGACCGCTGAGTGTCAACACGACGCTCATTGACCACATGGACTTCGTCAACGTCACCTTCAGTCGCGGCCAGAACAAGCTCACCAAGGACGACTTTATTGCCGTCTACTGCGTTGACGGCGAGGGCCCCGTGACCAACGCGTCCGACTACGACTTCTTCGACTACGCCACGATCAACGACGAGTACTTGGCCACTGTGCCGCCGCCGAAGACGTTCGAGCCTGTGTCTCCAGCGGGCACCAACATGCCGATCGTCATCTCCCAGCTCAATCGCACCCACGGCAGCGTCACTTTTGGTCCGCTGGCCAACATGCGCTGCTCGTACCAGTTCCGCCTCATCCGCAAGCTCGACCAGGGCGTGTACGAAGTGGTCGGCGAGTCACCGCATGTTGGCTTCGTGCGCGGCAAGAGCGAGCCTACGCAAGTGCATCTCGCGATGACCAACACGTCCAGTATCATGCGTGTGATGTGGACGAGCGGCTACGTCAAAATCCCACGCGTCAACTACGGCATGTCTCCCACCAATCTGACCAACGTGACCGTCGCCAATGGATCCACATACAACGCTGAAGACATGTGCTCCGAGCCGTCGACATTGCAAGCCGCCATGTACTATCGTCACCCAGGCTTTGTCTACGACGGTGTCATGACAGGCCTCGTGCCAGGCGAGACGTACTTCTATCGCGTGGGCAGCTTGGATGGTATCTGGAGCCAAGTGTTTTCATTTAATGTCCCACCGCTTGTGGGAGAAGTCCCTGATCCTGGCGAGAACGAGACACAGAGCTTCTTTGTGTTCGGAGACCTCGGTCACAGCGTGCTGACGGAAATCAATCGCACGAACATGACCAAGCCCGAGCGCCAATTTGAAAATGTCAACTTTATCTCGAGAATGGCCAAGTCCACGACCAAGACCGTGATGAAGCGGATCGAACAGGATCTCCAGGATGACGAAGATGATGGGAACTACGTTGGCATCATCCACGTGGGCGATCTCTCGTACGCTAAGGGTCGCACGTACATGTGGGACCAATTCGGTGCGGTCATCCAACCCGTCGCGTCCAAGTTGCCGTACATGGTCGCTGTGGGCAACCACGAGTATGACTACACGAGAGGAGGGGCTGGTCACGATCCGTCGGGCGCTAGTGCCGCCGGCACGAATGGCTGGCATCCAGACATGGGCAACTTCTTCGACGACTCGAAGGGCGAGTGCGGCGTCCCGATGATCAAGCGCTTCCACATGCCCGACAACGGCAACAAGGTTTTCTGGTTCAGCTTTGCGACGGGGTTGACGTACCACATCGTGCTGAGCAGTGAGCACAAGTGCGACGCTAACTCGCCGATGCGTGTTTGGTTTGAGAACGAGCTCAAGAAGGTGGACCGATCGGTCACCCCGTGGGTCATCGTGCACTTGCATCGCTCGGTGTACTGCTCCGAGAATCTGATCGGTGACTACCAAGTGTCCAAGCTACTCCGCGCATGCCTGGAGGATCTGATGATGGAGCACCATGTCGACCTCGTCTTCAGTGGCCACTACCACGCGTACGAGCGCACGTGCCCCGTGTACGAAGACGCGTGTCGTGCGACTGCTCTGCCGAACGGACAGGAGCTAGCAGAAGCCCCAACACACATCATGGTCGGCTCCGGTGGCGCTGAACTCGACGACGTTGACTACATGCTGGCGCCCTGGAGCCTCAACCGTCAACAAGAGTATGGTCATGGCCGCCTGCACGTTGTGAATGCCACGCACGCACGCTTCGAGTTCATGCGTGCTCGCGACCGCAACATGACTGACAGCCACTGGTTGATCTCCTATCACAACTGGACGGTGGCATCGTCGCCTCAGCCAACTACTGGGTCGCCGGCAGTTCCAGCTGCAACGACGAATTCGGCTCCATCAACTGCACCAGCGCCGATTCCAGCAACAACAATGCCAGCACAACCGACGTCATCACTGGTGCCAGCGACGAATCCATCGCCAGCAGAGACCAGTGCGGCCCCAGCGAACGCTGTTCCTGCAACCCAGACAGCGAACCAGAGCGTTGCGAACTCGCAGCCCCCGGTCACGGCCAGCGGAGACAAAGCATTGCGGCGACTGCAGTAGGTTTGGGTAAGCTCTATTGGGTACGTTTGAATGTCTATCTGTAGTTTCCTTGTCGTGGCGTCCGATGCCGACTTGTAGACGATGACATTGACCAGCGGCTCGCGACTCAATCACACGCTGTATTGCTCACGCATGCACGTCCATCATCGATACATCCAAGCTGCCTGTCTCCTCACCACACTCCAAATACAATTTCTTCTTCACGAACGAACCAGATACGCATAGCGCTCAGACGCCGACGCACACCGACGTCGTGATCAGCACAATCAAATCGTCTTCGTGGTACTCGCTGTTGCGGCGATGGTACTGCGGGCTCCAGAGTGACGTCGCGCGCCGGCGACGTGCAGACTTCGGCGATTTGATTAGCCCCAGTCGACGCGCGCAACGTTCAAACAGCGATCCTGCTCGGCGGCGTGGTCGTGGTGGCAATTCCTCGAGGCAAGGTGCGCGGCACAACTCGAAGGAAGCTGGACGCCAATCGATCGAGCCTCGACGGCCCTCAGACATGCGTGCCCTGGACATGGCGATAGAGTGGTGGAGATTGTCTGACTGACAGGCGCGACGACGTTGTCGCTTGGCGGTGGGAATCGCAAAGTGATAATTGAAGCGGCACGCATTCGAGGCCGTTGCGTGCCTTCCCGGGCGGCGCCTGCTGCTGGTGACTGACCGTTGCTGGTAGGGGCGCCCTTCATCGCACAAATCTACGTCGCAGGATCCACAGCGATTCGTATCTTGATGGTCGATGACACTTTGTTCTCTAGGCAACATGGAGCGCTAGTTCATTTGCTGCCGGCGCGGCGGAAGCACTGGATTCAAAGCCCAGTGCCATCCACGTTCAAAGCGGCGATGCACGTGAAAGGCAGCGCGAGGCCACTCATCGCCTCGGCCTCCCCATCACCCACAATGGCGATTTCATTCGCTCGCATTGACTACGGGGGCTCGTCGAACGGAAGCTAACCGGACCTCGCCCCTCTCAAACTGAATAGTACGGGATAGCTTTCACTGCTATGAGCGACCAACAGTCGTGTGTCCATGGAAAAATACAGTAATATTTCAAGTCAACGTGCTAGGAGGTCGCCCGTTACGACGGTATCCGGCGGTCGCGTCTGGCAGTAGGCGATTGCTTCTTCGCATTGCGATCGCGCGAGATCGCTGTGGCGCTCAGGCAGGCATGGACGTGTCTGCCGGCTTCGTTCTTCGAAAGCGCGTCGCTGTTCCTTCCAACAATACGAAGGTGGGTCGGCGTGTCTGCTGCCGTTCCTGGAAGACGAAGAGAAAGCGAAGCAGCCATGAGGTGACAGCCACGTCGATCAGCTCTTCTTCCGGCACAGCGTGTTTGGGAGCACGCGGCGCGTGTCATTGATCAATCGAGTGGGGGGGGCACTGGCGCGGTTGAAGTGGCGGTCGCTTCACGATACCGTTGTGTCGACGAGGCGTGGATCGCTCTGACTTGCTGGGTTCACTCAACGACTTTCGATATGCGCACTAGGCATCTTGATGGATTATGCATCATCAAGGTCCAGCATCAGCCAGGAGAACTGCGTGGTGAATGCGAACGGGCGGGCTGAGATCACCGGTCTTCGATGCGGACGATGCCATTCAGGGTGTGGGTGGACGGGCACGCACCAGTAGAGACGGAGCGACTGATCAAGTTGCTGTTGAACTGTCAAGTGACGCACCTCGAGATGCGTTGATGTGCCTGATGATCTTAAAGGAATTTTAGATGCGTTGATGTGCCTGATGATCTTAAAGGAATTTTTCATCGCACGGCTTGATCACCACAACAACAATCCTTTCTGTAACAACCTTCGTCGTAGAAGCCATGAAGTCGTGAGAGTTAAGGGCTATTGTTGATGTTCAGGGCTTCCAGCTTGCACGCCGCCGGTCTTCCTCCATGTCCAGCGAGCATCGCTGGCATGATGTCTCGCGAAAACTCATCGATATCGTCTCCGTAAGCTGCTTGCATTCAACTAGCTTCAAAATTGGTGTGATGATTTCGTTTTTATCTATCGTTGTCTGTGCATCCGTTGAGCCAGATCCTGGAATCCATCAACCACGTTAGGTGCATGTTCCCGAATGAAGTTGGCACTTCCATGAAAGAGCGTAAACAAATGCATACCTTGACGTGTCTTTGCATGATTTGGTTCTCTTCTTTCAACATCACATTTTGTGTCAGCAGCTCAGCGCACCTCCTTTCGACATCTTCGAGCGCCCGATTGAAATGCATTTTCTGTTCTTCGAGCTTTTTCTCGAGTATTTGCTTGTCATTTGTCAGCGCGCGCACGATCTCGTCTACCTCTCGGTTCAAGTCTGATTGCTGTGCAGCAGGACGTTCTAGAGAAGGTCGTTCAGGTGAGGCTGTAATCGTTGGAGACTCAGCTGGCGCTTTCCTAAGTGCTTGCTTCAGCATGGTCAGTCGCTTTACCTCAGCTATCTGTTGCAGCAGTTGGTCTTGCATTCTCTTCATTTCCAAGTACTGATCTGGTTGGCCATTTGACATGGTGCTCTTTTTCTCCTGCATTCGTCGCGCGTCGTCACCAAGCTGCTCCTTTTCTCTTACTAATTTGGCATTCTGTTGCTCCAACTGGGAGATAGTTAGCGCCAGCGATGTTTGCTTTTCCAGTTCGAGAACAAGTTGCTGCTCGGAAGAACTTAACTTGTCACGAAGGCTCTTGATCGTCTCATCGAGTTCAGTCAGGCGCTCAGTGAGCGGTTCTTGACTTGCGTCAGAGGACGACGCCGCAGAAAATTGCTGCAGAAGCAAGCGATGCAATCTGTGTTGTGTCGCAGCAAGTTGTTGCCGTAAGCTTTTCTCTCGTGATTGATACGTGTGGATAACCTCCGACAAAGACGCGGACTTTTCTTCACGTGATGACAGAATTGTAAGCTTCAACCGGAACTCGTCCACTTGTGACTGATTTTCATGTGCAAGCTGCTCGTTCAGCAGAACTAATTCTTCGTGTTCCTGAATTTTCGTCTTTAGTAGGGCATTGAGATCTCGATTATCGTCATTGGCTTTCCCCAAATCCATTTCGAGACGCTCAACACGAAACTCGAGCGAAGTCTTCGTGTTTGATGCGTTCAATTTTTCGATTTCGACTGCTTTTTCGAGTCTCTCGATCTGAATAAGTTTTTCCTGAATTGCTTCAGCCATTTCCTTTTCCTTCTCCACCTTCAGTGTGCGCAGTTGTAGTTGTGTTCTCTCCATTTCCAGTTCCATCTTCATCACTTCTTTCTTCATCGCATCAACTTGAACATCAGGCGCAGATTTTAAGGACTTCAGTGTCTCGTTTTCATGTGTCAGCATTGCGTTTGTTCTCCTTTCCTCGTCCAGCTCCTTGTGGGCTGAGAGTAATCGCGCACTCATTGCTTCCATCTCAACCTGGTGTGCCTGTTTCTGGTTGACGAGCACAACAAGCTCCAAGCTAAGCTGTTGGTTTTTCTTGCTTTCTTTCTCGCGCGTCTGCTCTACAACTGAAGCATGCTTCTGAACAAGCACCATTTCCTCACTCATCGTTTTCTTCTCCCGAACCATGTCATCCATCTTCTTGCAAAGATCCTGGATTTGAGCGGCTTTCTTGCTGTCGTCGTCTTGTATTTCGAGAACCATTTGCTCTGCTTGGATCAGCTTGTTTTGCAGTTCAAATTTCTCGTTGTCAAATGCCTGTAGCTGCTCATTTGCTTGGATCTGAAATTCGACGAAAGCTTTGCTTAAAGCTAGTTTGTCCTGTTCGCAGGTCAAGAGTTCTTTGCGAAGTCCGATTTCATTGTTGAATAACTCTTGATACTTGAGCTTCAACTCGCTGACGGAGAGTGCCAGTTTCTCCTTTTCTTCTCTCAGCAATTGCTTTTCCCACGTTTCTTGTGTGTATTTCCCCTCGAGTTGGTGCGCTTTTTGAACATATACATCGCTATTGGCGCTTTCACCTGCAGTCGATGTGGGAAGCGAGCGAAAGTAAGCCAACTCACGGTGTTGTCGGCGCAGCAAACCACGAAGCATTTCGCTATTCACCAATGGAAAGTTGTGAATCTGCGCTAGCGATCGACCAAGTTCAATGGTGGCTCTAGTTCCTGGGTAGTCGCCCGGTACAACAAAGATGATGCCGAGCGTGACACAATTTCCGCCGATAGATTCGCGAAGAAGTTGCGTGACAACCGATTCCTCATACGGAACACAGTAACTCCCAGAAGGCTCTTTTGCCCCGACGTTGTTTGATATCCGAGCAGCATTGTCAACGACATCCTTTAGGGCTAGTAGGGCCTTATTCAGCAACGGACCCTCAGTCAAACGAACAACGTTTGCAGGCTGACAGCATAAATGTCAGTATGGGTCAAAGAAAACTTTTGTTGTGACATTGCGCACCTTATCCAGGCGATCAGTGGCAGGCAGGTCGTACACATCGAACACAGAGACGAGTTGTTGAGATGGTCCGTCAGCTGGTGTGTACTGCTGGGTGACGTTCATCTGGGTGCAAAACGATTCCGTAAGTCAGGAAAAAACCTCGCTTGTTGCATACAAAGATCCATTACCCTGAGCACCGCGCTGCTGAATTCAGACGCGGACCCATAGACTCCACTCATCGTCGAGCGAGCTCTTCTGCCCGTCTCCAGCAGTTGATTAAAATTGCTCAACGACGCTATCGGTCCAACTTCCGTAAGCCCTCGGATTGTTCTGCCTGTGAGCTCATCGTCTTCGATGCACAAGTCTTCAGATGTGTTGGATCTGCCCAACGAAGCCAGCAAATTCTGCATTCCACACAATCGTGAGGTTCCCCTTTGCACGGGCTTTCCTCAGACAGCCCTACCGATATGCGCTCTTCGTAGAATTCGGCGAATGTCATGGTCACTGTCCACGAAAAGCTTGCTTTTTTCCCTTGCGCATTGATGGTGCGCTGTTTGTTGTCCAATGTGGAGCTCAGGGCGTCGAAAACCGCCGACGCGATGCTGACGTCCCGCACACGCTGGAACAGGTACTCTTGCTTATTGGATCGAGAGGTTCCGATCCCCAGTACAGCGACATTCACGCCATCAGTGCATGCTTTGACCAGCGAGTCCAACGACCGCTCCGTAATGTCTGCTTCGTTGCCCTGCTGGAAGACATGGTCCACCCGGAGCGTTGTCTTCCACAACGAACAGCGTCAGCGCTTCATCTCACCGCACAACAACGTCCATCCTTACATCTGCAACGCTGCCTTGTCCAAGCTCAAGCACTTTGCCATCTTTCACCCGTAAGAAGCTGCCATCTGTGCGCCATTGTGGGACATCAGGGACAATCCTGGACGGTTGTGCGCACAACACCAACCTTGCTTCTCCTGGTTTCTGCAGATAAACGCCTGAACCTGCATGCGTCGCATCCAGCCATGTAAGTGGTCTTATGTAATAGAGGACACGCATGGACAGCTTCGCTCGCACCTGCACAGGAAGCCCATGAAGTGGCCGCTCATGCGCCATCGCCGCTGCATTCCCGCCAACCTCTGCGCCAACTTCAACTGCCAGTTGCAGTGCCACTGAGACCTTCCGAATAAAGCGCTGTGGATGTTGCACGAGTGTCGCTCGTGTGGGCTGGAAATGGTGACCAGAATGGGACGAGCCGAGCGAGAACGCCGCAATGGCGCAGATAAGGAACGCATTTCCTTATTCCGCGGTGGCAAACATTGGCGACAGCCGATCCAGCCAGCACTCAGCGATTGGCTCAAGCCGTTGGATCGCAGCTTTCTTGCCGGCTCTTTGAAGAATTTGCGCGTGCTTGCGCTCACCGACGTGCCATTGCCCTCGCTCATTCGCACTTCCAAGGCTCGGCGGAACTATCCATCGCCGTCTGTGGCGCGGTTTGACATCCCATTTAGGAAACAACGAAGATGGCGAGGCTCGCAATGACAGCATCGTGGTGCTCGGCGCTGGTGATGGCGGTGATGTGGGCGTGGGTCGCGCCGCCTGCGTTGGCGATTGACAAGGTGGACACGTCCGGCATCCTCAGCTCGACGACACGCATCCATGTCGGCCCCAGCATCGCGGCTGGCATTGCGATTGGCTTGGGAGTTGTCGTGTGCTTCTATGGCTACAAACTACTGCGACCAGTGATTTTCGCGTGCGGCTTTGTGGCGGGCGGCTTGGCGATCGCGATGGTACTTGAGTATGCGTTCCCATCTTCGACGTGGATTGGCACTGCATCATGGATCGGTTTCCTGATCGGCGGTGTGATCTCTGGAGCGTTGGTGCTGTGGCTATACAAGGCCGGTGTATTCATCATTGGTGCCCTTGCTGGCGCGCTTTTGGCGTTCACGCTGAACACATCGATCTTGCACCAGATCTACCCAAGCCAACCAGACGTGACTCTGATCTTGGCGATCATCATCTTGGCTTTGTTGTGCGGCTACCTGGCACTGCGCATCGAGAAGCCCGTCATCATTGTCGCCACCAGCTTCATCGGCGCCGACGCGTTTGTGTGGGGCATTGGCTACTTTGCAGGCAAGTACCCAAGCGCCGCTGATCTTCAGAAGTTCCGCTCGAAGGATTCGGCAGGCGACTGGGTCTACGCGATCCCTGGCGCGTGGTGGGCATACTTGACGGCAACGATCATCCTCTTCCTTGTTGGGCTGTACGTGCAATTCCGCAAGACGAGCAGCGGCGTGAACCACCCAAGTGCGCACGCCGTGCCCTCGCGGCAGTACGAGACCGCCAACACTCCGCGCACAGGCAATCCGATCTCGCACGTGTGAGAAGAGGCTGCGATGTCACCACGACGGGATCACAACGACGCTAGGTCCATCTGTAGGTGAGATAAGCAATACGTTCAACATCGTTCCTCAGCGACATGGGAGACCAACGAACGAACTGCAGGACACGTCATGTTAGTGTCCACGCCGCCGGGCAGCTGACGGCTGAGATGAGACTGAGGTGGGGCGACGAGATTCTCCTTCGGATCTCCACGCGCGGTCCTGGTCCCTCGCCAAGATTCAACGCCTGTCAATGCGGAACCATGGACCTCGACCAGAGCGCATCCTGCACCAAGATTTGCTCCGTTGTGGCAGACGAGCGGTGACCGCGAGGATTCCTGGGAATTCACCAGCCAGATCTTCTCCGTTCCATTGCTCGGCTGACGACCAGTCGGCCGCTGTGACCTCGGTGGAGTTGGCGTGAGGCCGACGCAGCCAACAAGGTCGCATCGCTGCAGTGACCTTGGCATGGGCGAGCAGCAACGATGCCATTGACATCTCGCATCCTCGTTGGGCGGATGACAACCCGAGCACGCAGGTTGATCGGGGTTGCACACGTCATCGACCACGTCGAGGCTCACACCCGCTCTGCCTGGAGTGTGACAGCAGGCGCTGAAGGTTTCACGTACCATAATCCAGGACTTCTTGGCATATATATACTTTGTTCGGTGATTGAAGGGACCTCTCGGCTCCGAATCGTCCTTCCCGTGCACAGTGGCACAGTTCCCCACCCAGTGGCTCGACCAACCACATTAACTGTGGCTGAGTATACAGTTTTGATGACTCGTTTACATAATTCCACCGTCGACTTTTCGAATCGCTATTGAAGGGGATTTCGATATGATAGTGTTTAGCGTCTTGACGATGAACCCGTTTCCACCGTGTCAGAGCCGGGAATGGCCACTCTCCAAGATGCGGGAACGATGGCGCCAGCCAGCCCCCGAACACGCTTGTGTGTGCCCTGGTGGCAAGGCAAGGCAATGTGAGGATGGGGCCTAACACCTGCGGAGGCGCGGAGGTGGCACTGGGCGCCACTGCTGCCAGCGTCCCAGTCAGAATCCGATTCACCACCAGCAGCTCAAGATGGTCTCCACGGTCTCGTTCCTCCGCTCGGTCGGCCTCGCCGCTACCTTGGTCCTCGCTTCGGCGTCGGCCCAGAGCCTTCGCGCCGCATGCGGCGACTCGACGCCAGCTCAGGCGCAGGGCGGCGCCCCGAACGGCGGTGCTGCCGCGGGCAACCCAGCGCAGCAGCAGCAGGGCGGTGCTACTGCCGGTGGTGCTGCTGCCGGTGGTGCGTCGGGCTCCCCAGACAAGTGCAGCCCTGTGCCAGCGGCTCCAGCCAACTGGTTCATCGCCGCGGAGGCTCCAGACTACAACAACAAGAAGATCTCGGAGCTGCTGGCCAGCGTGCCATCGATCCGCAAGAAGGGCGAGGCGTACTCGGTCTTCGACTGGGACAACACGTGCACGTACGGCGACATCTCGTACACGTCGGTGTACTACCAGATGGACAACCTGGAGTACCGCATCCCAGCGGACAAGTTCGAGGAAGTGCTGTCGCTCGGCTACAACGACAACAACGGCGACGAGTGCTTGCCAAAGGGCATCAACACCTTTTTGGG